>APFE030014452.1:56374-82449 GCA_000404065.3 Pinus taeda | reverse complement strand
AATCAAATATATTATTTTTCAAAAGTTCAAATCTAATATTATCATTTTTGTATTATTTAACTCATATTTATTATTAAAAAGAGTTAAATTTAAACCAGTACAATGGCAAATAATGAACCAAAATAACATCAAAATGTTCTATCTTTATTAATAGGAAAAAATCCACTTGCCTCTTTAAGGGAGAACTTCTAATAGAGTGAAGCCTTATGTTACATTTTTCAATCCTCATATTTAGAGAGAGAAATTTCTAATTTAAATTGGTAAGAGTTGCTATAAATGTTAAATTCAAATTGCTTGAAATCCTCACAACTTTAGTAGTAAATTAAATTTTATAAAAATAGAAAATTTTAAGTTATAATCAAATCTAAATTAATTGCACCAAGAGGCACTCTACAACTCAATAAGGGAGAGATTTTCATGTTAATGTTACATTTAAAAATAGTAAAAAATAAGTAAAATTAAAAAATTAAAAATAGTAATAATAAACAAAATTAATGCCAGCCATAATTACAATACTTCAATTTACACCTTAATCTTATATAACTTTATCTAGAGATATAAATAGCTGAAAGTAAAAAAAAAAAAAATTATCTTTTATTGTGAGGAAGAAATGTAATAAGTAAAAAAATATAATTTACTTTTTACTACAAGGAAGAAATGTAATTTTTTCACATGACAAGAAATGGTATTATTCATATTACATTATGTGTAATTCATTCTATGTTCTAATTATATGTGATATTTAAAACAAAAATGTATTTATAACAAAAATGTATTTATAACAAAAAAAAATTACGATAAGTAAAATATTTCAATGTCCATATTAAATAACATAATTTTATAGATACTTTATATAGAGAAAATTAAAGTAATTAAAATTAAAATCTAATAATGTAATAGGGCATCATCATCTTCATCACATCTAAAAAATACAAACATTGTAATCTAACATCATCAATACACACGTCTTCAAATGAACATAAATCTCATGTCAAATAATTGATATCATATACACATCTATCTGCAAGCACATTAAATGAACATATCTAACATGACCTAAAACAATATACACATCAACAACAACATATAAATTAATTACATAAACATGAACAAAAAGAATACACACCAATCTCTCTCTCTCTCTCTCACGATATATATATATATATAATAAATAATATATATATATAATATATATATATATAATATATATATATATAATATATATATATATATAACAAACAAGTCAAATAACTACATCAACTCAAATAAGTGCAGCAAAATAACCGATAAAAAAGAGGTAGTGCCCACTTGGTCTTCAGTAGAGATGATGGATGGTCAACTACTGTGTGATAAATATAAATATATGTTGAACTAAGTTGAGATGAAGGAGGAGGTTGATGGTCTGCATTAGTAGAAGATGATGGATGGTTAACTACATATGCACCCTCAATGGTGTTTGTAGAAATTTGAGGCAGAGGAGGAGGTTGTTGGTTTGTTGATCTGTTAGGAGAAACATAAGGCACATCCTCTAGCTTTGGTATCTCATCATCGAGTGACTAACGAGGATGTGTACTACTAGAAGGATCACCAACACCCTAACGACCATGATCTGATGGGGTGGTACTACCATAAGCATCATGATCACCACCCTCATCATCATGATCATGATTATGATCATCACCACCCTCATCTAATGTATCTGTCATTACATGATGTTGGTATGAATCCCTCAGTGTTATTAGTACCCCACTAGCTTTGATGATATGTAATATAAGAGACATCATCTCACATATATATCCCTTGTACAGACCCAAAAACCTAGGATCCGCAATGATATCTCGAGCCCTCGCAAGGCAGGCTCCTGCATCAAATAAAACTCTAGCCAATATGTTGCAGTAGTCCATTTGAATTTTCAGACCAGCCCTACGGCCCCGAACACCCACACCCCCTGAGGATGTGCCTCACCCTCTTAAGCCTCACTCATCTCCTCATCTCCTTCAACATCCAGTGGGGGAGGAGGCATGTCCCCATTGAATGGTTTGATGTCTACAAAATATATAGTACAAAAAAATAATTAGACAACTTTATTAAACAATTTAATAAAACAAGTTAAATAATGTGGTAGAATAAATTTTATTCTAATTCATTAAAATAAGAAAATGATACTAGATTAATTTAAAGAAAACATTAATATTACCTCTATCATATGGAGGCTCAACCGTTGTGAAGAATATGTTGGGATACCCCCTCTAATCTATCCCCATGTATGGAAACACCAACGCCAAAAATGCATGGTCATCCTCACTGGCCAGTAGCATTAGTGCCTTGAGATAAATCCTGGTCAGATACTCCAACAAACCCCCCTTGGGCATCATCTTCCCCCACATGCACATCTGAACATTAATGATTGACCTAGGAGGGTGATGGTAAAATGTAGGCCTCATCTCTGGAGACCTCTAAAAAATAAACAAAAAAACTCAGAAGTGAAAGGGAAGGTCTCCCTCCAATGTCTCAATGCACGACATCTATATAAAGCCATGTAAAACTGCCTAAACAAATGGTAGACCATCTGATGCACACATGGCACCTAAATCAAAGAATTGACCTAATACAAAAGAGGGCAACTAATGTGCTTCCCATCACTACTAGAGTGCGCAATGATGGTGACTAATAATGAGAGGCACCTAACCTCCTCTACAAAAAAAGATGAAATCCATAGATGTCCACCACAAACCTAAAAATATGATGGACGGACCACATGAGACCCGACATATCTCTGAGTGTGTGCAAGATAACTCTCAACTGCAACACCAGGGAATTGGGGAACATCCTCCTCTCTCCTATATAGGTTAGTGATAAAGTATATGTCCTCCTTAGTGGGCCTCTACCATGCCCTAGGACTGATATGGATAGCCTACTCCTGGACAGTCCATCGACATATCAGATGCGCCAATAAGATAGAGTGGGCCTTCAGGGATGTAGTCTCCTCATAGTACTTGAGGAGGCCTTTATTCCTTCAGAGTGCTCAGGTCACTATAGTGATAGGGCGAGGGTATAAATCCATCTCCCTCTCTCTGGCCTACCACGTTCGAACCATATTGTATGGGACTGCCTACTGCTCATGCTCCTGCTATTGCTCCCTCTACTAATGTCTCTGCTACATGATTGACATATAAAATACATCAGCTTAATACATAAAATACATTTTTTTAATTAAATGAAACATGTATTTATAAAAATGGAAACATAACTTTCAATTAAAAAAAAAATCACTAGTGCACTCAAACCATAGTCATGCACTCACGCTGATGCTCTTTCTACTACAACTGCACCAATATCAATGTGAACATAACTATGACGCACCACTATTGTTTCAAAAATTTAACTTTAGATAGTGGTGTGACACACTTGTGCACTAGTGCGCATGTATAACCTTTTCGCACCAGTACGGAACGTTGAGGTTATTGAAAACACCAAGCTATAGGAATATTTTTAAATACTATTTTTATGGTGCGTTTGGTAAATATAAATGCACCGGGAGTGATGCACCAATGTACAATCTGTCACATCTTTCCTAGTGTGTTTTTATTTTAAAAATTCACCTTAATAATAATGATATGTTATGCTCATGCACCAAAATATGATGCACCCTGTAAATTTACAAGGCACACCATGCCCGGAGCGAGTCGAGCATATCGAGTGCATCGCATGATGATTTTTTTTCAAAAAAAAAGGGAAATTTAACCTAATTCACAATTCTAATTCACTAAAAAATTAAATTAGAAATAAACTTAGAGATTACATGGATATTTTATCATTGGGGAGTAATTGTGGACACGTAATGGAGAAAAACAAATTTTAACATCATTTGAAAAAATTGGAAACTCAGACAGTGAGAACGGTATGGAAAGATGGTGAGAAAGAGAAGCACCGATGTCGGAGGGATTGCATGTGGAAAGAATGGCACCGTTGCTTCATATCTCTCCCACACTATAGATGGTTAAAATGAAAGTGATGGTTGGGAGGGTTTTTTTATTTAACTCTCCTCCGATGCATTTTGTTAACTGCAACAAGGCGGGATATATCCAAAAGAGCCATGGTTTTTTTAATTAAAAAATATTGTGGTGCTTTTCTCGAGATGCCTTGGGGCGTTTCTATACATGTACTGCACCAGTATTATGATTTTACTATAGCCCCACTATTTTTTTTAGAAATTAAAAATTGACTAGTAGCGCGCTTTATAAGATGCCCTAGGGTGTTGTGATAAGTTTGTTGCACTGGAGCAATGTTGGAAAATAGCACCAAATTTTTTTAATTTAAAAATACAACAGTGCTCCTTAGTGGTATGAATTGGTACATTTTACTATATGAAGTACATTGGTGCTATAAGCTATTCAAGCACGAGTGTGTTTTGTTGTTTAGCGCACCGTGTTTTTTCTTATTTTATAAAAATAATTTTTCATGGCGCACCATGTTATATGTAGTACCGGTGTGTGTATGGAAGGTAAATCATTGGTGAATATGTATATTTTAGACACACCATCCAAAAAAAATCTGCTCACCCACCTACGCTAGTGACCTCCACTACAAATGAATTCTTGGGATATTTTTATAGGGGCCTCCAAAAAAACCTCCACTAGAAGGCATTTTCCTTAAAGTGAAGTATCATATTTTCAAATATGGAGTTGAGTATATTGTTAGAGCACATCACAAGAAGATGAAATTATCTCTTGTTAGTGTAGGTCAAATGAAAAGGTTTGTAGATTCTAGTAATAATTTTGTGTTGTTGATGAGTAGAGCTAGAGATACTATTGAATCTGAAGCTTTCTAAAGATATGATTCTAAAATAAAGTATGAATTGGTTGAAGTTATTAATACTTATGACAAGATGTTTCAGGTACCTGAATGGTTACCTCCAAAAAGATAAATCCAACATGACATACAACTAGAGCAAGATGCACCACTATTGAATATTGGCATGTATAGAATGTCAGTTTTGGAGAATGCAGAGATCAAGAAGCAAATCCCAGAGTTTCTTGACAAATGGGTCAATAGACCTATCATATCTCCTTGCGAGTATCCTATTGTTTTGGTTCCAAATAAATATGGTACATGATGCATGTGTGTAGATTTCCGAGCTTTGAACAAGATTACGGTAAAGAATCATTATCCTCTTCCTCGCACTGATGATTTGCAAGATTAGTTAGAGGATGATGTTTATTTTACTAAGTTATAATTGAGAAGTGGTTATCATCAAGTAAGCATTGTTGAATATGATATCTGGAAAACTACTTTTAAGAGAAAACAAGGATTGTTTGAATGGTTAGTTATGTCGTTTGGGATTTGTAATGCACCGGCTACATTCATGAGTGTTATGAATGATGTATTGTTGCCACTCGATTATTTTGTCATAGTATACTTAGATGATATTCTGATTTTTAGTAAGACTTGTCAAGAACATGTCAAGCATGTAAAGCAAGTTTAAGATGTCTTGAAAAATGAAAAGTTATATTTGAAGATGTCTAAATGTGAATTTGGGAAAACCTCTTTGGTTTACTTAGGTAATATTGTATGAGGTGGTGAATTGAAGATTGATCCCTCCAAAGTTGAAGTTATTGTGAATTGGCCTAAACCCATCAATATAACATAAGTTAGGAGATTTTTGGGAGAAATCCAATATTGGAGAAAAATTATCGCTAATTTCTCATCCATTGTAGCACCATTACATGCTTTGACTAGTGTAAAGTAGGTATTTCATTGGGGAGGAAAGTAGCAAAAATACTTTAACACTTTGAAAGAGAAAATCAGTACAACACCAGTTCTAACACTTCCAGATCTTAAGAAACCATTTGAAATTCAAGCCGATCCAAGCAAATATGCTATGGGAGCAGTAATGATGCAACATCGTAAGTCAATATGTTATCATTCTGAGACCTTTTCTAGTGCAATAATTAACTATCCGACATATGATAAAGAGTTGTATGCTTTGGTACAAAGTATGAAGAAATGGAAGCATTATTTGATGGGTAAAGAAACAATTATTCATATTGACCATCAACCTTTGTAATATCTACAATCGCAAACCAAGCTACCACAAGTTAGACATTTCATATTGATGGGATATTCACAGAAATTTCATTTTATTATTAGGTATAAGAAGTGTATTTATAACAATTGTTATCAAGGCCTATTTTGAATGCATCTATCATTTTTAAGAATAATTCAATCATGCATGAAAGTTATATTGAACATTATTCTCAAGATGAATATTTTAGAGATGTTTATGCAACTTTGAGTCAAGGAAATCATGTTGAACAGTTGGATTATCATGTTCATAACAAGTTGTTGTATCATTTTCAAGTTGTGTATTCCATGGGGTGAAATATTTATTGTCATAGGGGAAGTCCATACTTCTCTTATTGTTGGTCACTTTAGTGTAGGAAAAAAAATAGCTCAACTATAGAGGTATTTTAATTGGCCTTGTATGAATGAAGTTGTATCAAGATATGTAAAAGGATGTTCTATGTGCGCTAATAGTAAGCCACGTAACAGGAAATTGGGTTTGTACACTCTACTTCCTATCCCACTTGTCCTTTGGAAAGCGTTTATATGGATTTTGTAGGGGGCGTACCAATGTCTAAAGAAGGTCATGGTTATTTATATGTCTAGTGGATCATTTCAACAAAATGTGTGTGTGGATGCCTTGTAAGAAATAAGTTACAACTGAAAAAAACTACAAAAATTTTCTTCCAAAATGTTTCAGTTCACTTTGGGTTACCTACTTCTATTATTTTTAATCAGTATTCTTAATCTATGGAGAAGTTTTGGTGAATTTTATGGGAACTCATGGACACATTTCCTCTACAAACTAATGGACAGAAGGAAGTAGTGAAAATAACAAGAGTTCTTCTTCAAAAATATTGTGGTAAGCATCCTAAGCTTTGAGATGAGCATTTGCATTACAAACAACATTCCTACAATCATGTCAAGCATTCATCTACACAAGAATCTACATTTGAAGCTTGTTTAGGTTATTTTCCTAAAGTATCCTTTGGATTTCATCTTTGGTAAAGATATTGCAATAGATGGATATAGCGATGTGGACAAAGGTAAGGATTTCATTGAACAAATCTAATTAGTGCATCAAAGGGTATAGGAACAGTTGGAGAAACTTCAAGCCAAATACAATACAAGACATGATAAGCATCAAATTGATCATGATTTCCAAGTGGGAGATCAATTTTGGTTGTACATAAGCAAGGAAAGATTACATGGTGAAGGTAAAAATCTTAAAACTAATCAGATATGGTCCTTTCAAAATTTTGGAGAATATTGGTAACAACACTTTCCGATTAGATTTACCACCTTACATGCAAATTTATTCTGTTGTGAATGTGGAAACTTTGAGATTGTATGAGACTCCTATGATCATTGATCAATAAAAGAATGTTCATATTCCATCAATAGAAGATTTTTCTCCTGAATATTTGATTGAGTTGTAGGAGGACACTATTCTTGACAAGAGGATAAGAACTTCACGCGGAGGCAATGTGGAGTATCTTCGTGTGGGGCTCAAATGTATCAATCCAAGTAAATAAAGGTGGATAGAGATCAGAAAAGTGAGGGATTTTTAACCTCACTTACTTGTAGAGTAAAAACAGACTTTTGGTGGTCCAAAAGCTTCTAGTGGGGAGGAGTGATCCAAGAGATAAAAAATATGCTAAAAAATGAAAGTGATCAAAATCTCTCGAAACCAACATGAAATCCTAGAGCTCATTGTTATAAATACAACGATGGCTGAATCTCCTCAATCTAACACCATACGTGTAAGTTATTATGTTTTGAATTTTTAGCCAAATATAAAAAAAGTCAAAGTGCAGGGTTGATTGTACAGGTGCGGATGCCACGTGGTAGTATGTACACTGACATGGTGCTAACGTCATCATATGACTAGGGTATTCAATGTAGTAACGTGTTGGTTTGTGATTGGGTGGTACAATGATTTGGTGGACCAACGGCCACCATGTGGGCCAATCTGATCTGGATCTTACGGGGATGCCCCCAAGATCTAAAAAATTGAAATGCCAGAAGAAAAGAGGAAAACACACAGTAAACAAAACCACAAATAATTTTTTTATTAAAAAAAAGAATAATTGTAAAAGTTATATTATGGTGGACAATTTGTCCATTTACAAAATATGCCTTGTTACTTATAGTCTGTTTCAGTTGAATACCATGAGCGTATTGCACTTACAATACCATGGGTGAATTCCATCGGTGGAAGAATACCATGGGTGGATGCCATTTTCCATTTAGATCATTCCTCCCACCTTAAGAAGCAATGGTCCCCATTGCATGAAGTTCCCTCCTGAGAAGCCTTTGTTGAATATGAAGAGCCACTGAAGAGAAGGGTTTTATGTGGTTAACCCATAACCATGACGAACCAATATTCGAGGATAGAGATACCGTGTAATGCTTGTGAGAACTATGATACTAATAGTGTGCAGCCTAGAAAATGGACTTTGATGAAGCATGGGTTTATGGATGACCCATAACCATGAAAAAATAAGATCTAAGGATAGAGATAGCCTATAATTCTTGTGAGCAACTGTGATACTGACAATGTGCGGCATAGAAAATGGACTTATATGATAAGGACTTGGTGCAGTTGACCCATAACCTTGGGTTTGTAGGTGACCCATAACCGTGATGCTTGTTAGTATGGTTGGTAAAAGTGTGATGGCTTCTCTGGTAAATTCTCCTATCTAATGAGATGTTGTAAAGGCTTGTTTCACATTATAGACTTCTTGTTGCAACTTTGCTAATAACTTCTACTATAGATGATGAAATTGAATTTCGTAAAAGAACCATTTGAGGTATTGAAAGTGTATTTCCATTTATATAAGACACTTGAACTTTGATGACCTGTTGTGTGAGAAAATAATTCCAGAAAATCATGGTACGTGTGGCCATGCAACGTTCCAGACATGTGTAACTTCAATTGCTCATATATCTCAAACTAGGAAACAAAATCAAATTCCCTAAAAAACTATTTGAGCTAAAAGAAAATAATTTCAAATGAGATATTTTTCACCTTCAAGAATACTTTGTGGAGGTCATAGAAATTGCATGAATTTTGTTGAATATTTCTATGAAACTTTCAAATCGAAATATGTTTCAAATCCTCATTCCCACAGAGTCGTAACCTAACTCTGATACCACTAATACAAATCTTGGCTGGGGGGAGGGAGATCTAAAAAATTGAAATTCCAGAAGAAAAGTGGGTAACAAACAGTAAAACAAAACACAAAGATTTTTTTTATTAAAACATAAAATAATTGTAAAAGCGACATTGTGGTGGACAATCCTCCATTTTACAAAATGTGACTTGTTAATTATAGTATTTTTTAGTTACAATACCACTAGTAAATTCCATGGGAGGGTAAATACCATGGGTGAATGAATACCATGGGTGGATTCCACTTGGTGAGCCCTATTATTATACCAAGAGTGCTACAAATTCCATAGTCTCTTCAACTTTACTTATCAACCCAGGGTTTCGTACAGTCTTTGAGGTGACATTGCTATATACAGAGTGGGTGCATTCTAATCATGCCACCCTCAACTAGGTCACTTGATAATTAGGGTTCCAAGACCATTCCTATACTTGAACTAAAAGGAGATTAAATATTGAAGACAAAATGTGAAGGCTAGTCCTAGTGCGGCAAAAGTGCATTATTTTCAGCTCAAACTTGTAAATGCTATCAACTTGTAACTATTATGAATAGAACACAAGACTTTCGATAATCTGCAAAAAGGAAAGTACTCTAATTTTGACTCAATCATATAGCTATCAAGGTTGTTGGAAAACAGGATATTATCCTACTAATTCACAACTCAAGAATGAATGCATTATCTAACTAATATACACTTTCATATTTAGTAAAGTTCTAATTGTTAAATTTAGAATGAAATAACTAATGTTATTCAATCTTGCATGAAACGAAAAGGAATGAAGGGAATGGTATAGGTGGTACTTCTGGTCATGGATTCCAAGCTGAGGGGTTAGCCTACTCCTAGAATAACCTATTCTATCATTGCAGGTCTAAATAGGGACAAAACAGGTTGTTACAGGTGTGCTACACGATTCCTGTAACTTCTACTGGAAGCCTTGAAATTCTACAAGGTGTTAGCCAATAGGGTTTGGAGGGTAAGAATTATGGGGTGAAGTGATGGAAAGATGTATGAAGGCTATGGAGAATGTAGGGAAGGTTCTCAACACCCCTATCCAAGCCCAACACTTCAACAAGGCCGGATTTGGGCTAAGATGGTTACTCACGGTGACCGAAAAATAGAGATCAAGACCATGGGTTGGCATGTATCAAAAAAGGATGGAGATGACCTAGACAGAGTTGGTGAAAGGACTCCTTGCCTACAGATCCAACAACCCTGCAATAACACATGCACCTGTTCCTCTTTTCATTTGCAAAATATTACAAGTAAATGTGTAAAACATGAATTGAATTTGGAAAACTCTCTAACTAATGCTAAGAACTTGATATATGAAATGAACAGGAAATCACACTCTATTTTTGGGTTGTGATGGTGGGGTCCTCTAATCATGCTCCCATGAGGAATATGAGATAGGGGTCTGAGTCACAAACGTTTTGATGAATTTTACTCTACTAAACGGCAACAAATAATTGACTTTCTAAGCTAAAATAAATATGAATAAGCATTAAGTAATCAATATTATAAAGCTAACAAAACATGAATAAACTTCTATTGAATTGCAATAACTAATCAACATTCTAGGCTAGAAGAAATATAGATACATGAGAGGCACCGCTATTGCTACGGTTGGGCCCTAAGCCAGGATCTTAAGCCCACTGAATTAACTCAGTGTTGGATCAAAATAGAAATTCTAATTATCATTCAAGAAATGTCAAATACATCATCAAAATAATAGTCACAAGTTATTCATCTCATTAGTCTCTTAGCTATGATAAAAATTCAAATCCTAATGAGTTCCTTAACATGTTTATTTATACAAAGGGGGGCTACCAACATCTCCTTAGAAAATAGGGTTATTTGTCTCCCTAACTCGAGAGTAGGTGGATTTAGATTTTCCTTGACTTGCAATGGTTCAACTGCTAATGAATTCGGCCTTCTTGGTTGCCAGTGACACCGAGTTTACGAGAGATAGAGTGGGGATCTTTGACTGATTGGAGAAGTTAAGGAGGTGGACATGTCCAAAAATCTCTCTTGTTTCCTACTTTGAGTTCCTACACTAAAATTAAATCAAATTGCTCTAATTCTTGCATTTAACACACATTAGGCCACATGACATAGCAACACATTTTTTACTCCTCACGGTAAGAATAATATAACAAAATTTGTAGATAAATGTGAGAAAAATAAAATTTAATAAGTTGGAGGATATCATTATGACCCATATAATATACCTATTGATGAGCCTCATCATCACCCCCTACTGAAGTTGTTTCTCATACTTTGAGCATCCTAATCATCTATGTCCATGTCATTCATGGCCCTGGTGGCCTCTCTGACATTCCAAGGTTCTACTGATGGTGTGCATTCCTGAGGATAGAAGCCTGCATTTTTCTCTATGTCTGCCCACTACTTACTTCCCTCTTCTTCATTCCTTCCTTCCTGTAAACCCAAAACCAAAGTTGGAATGAGATTAATTCTAATCCAGATGATCTTCAATCTTTGCATGGCCCTTTCGTAAAGAGGTGTTCTATCCAATGCATTCCTCAACCTTTGAGGAGAGTGATACTCCCCGATATGGAGTTTGTGTGGTAGGGTATTCCATTTTCTTTGACATGCTTGTTGGCTCTCTATCCCTAATAGCTTGAGATTGTCCTCAAAGTGGGATATGGCCTGCTCTTTGGTGGCAAGGTATATAGGTTGTGAGTATTGATTACAACCTTGGAACTTATATGCTCTGCCCTAATATAGAGGGGTTCCTTTTCTTCTTTTTCCAATATTCTCTTCACCTCCTCAGCTCTAACCTCCTCATGACTCATCTAAGATGCAAGGGCCATCAACTGCAAGTCTCCCAAATTTCCATTAGGATCCCAAACATTCATGTGAGTTAAGGTGAGGATGTGCAAGTAGAACTCAAATAATTTGGCTTTGCCTTCTATGCTACTCTAGTCACATAACTCAATGAACTGCTTGTAGTCCTAAAATGCCATGGATTCATATTGTGTTGATGTCTTGATCTCAAAATTCATCCATTATTCTTTGAGGAAAATTTCATAGGATTTCGATGGCAGTTTGCACTATAGAGCCTCCATGGAGAGGCTTTCCATTGTGGCCAATTGGGTTTTCTTCTCTTGCAATTTCTTCCTCAACCATATATTTTCTGCATGCACTTGTGTTCTCATTATGTACTCTTTCTCCCTTAACTCAGTCAACTCCTTGCCCATTTCTGGGAGATTTTCTCCCATGAGGCCCACATCTTCCACCTTCTTGGATTTGGCAATCTTCCTCCATCTATGGGTTCTTCCTTTTTCTTCTTCAAGTTCAAAGAAAAGTAGGACTGCAAATTTCTATGGGATCACTCTACCTCCTTCAATGAAATTGTAATAGGAGCTCAAACTAGGTTATTGAATAGGCTCTTGTAGCTCTGGGAAATCCTTTTCAATTGATCTTAGGGGAGCTACCCCCTCCTGTAACTGTTGTGCTACCTTTTTCCCTTCTTGCTTCTCTTTCTACTCTTCCTGTATCATTTTCTACTCTTCATGTAGCACCTTATGTGTTTCCTATAGTAAGCTCTATTTTTCCCATACCTTGCCTTTTCATTTTTGTTGGAGTGTGGCAGGTGTCTTGGGTTGTTTAGCGGAGGTTGATCTAGTAAACTGCCTCCTTACATATGTTATGGGAGTCTTTGATATGGATTTAGGAGAGGTGACCTCCTCAACTCTCTTTTCAGTGGGTCCTAGCTCCTCTCTTTTACTTGGTGATTCTTGAATTGTAATAGGGGTATTTGTGGGAGTTTGAGGCTTTCCCTGTTTAATTCTGGTGCTTTTCTTGGTTTTAAAGTAAAGGGGAGTTTTCCTCTACATTTTATTTTTGGGTTTGGTTGGTGTGCTTAAGGCATCTAAGCTAGTAGCTTCCTCCTTTTTAGTGGGCCAAGGAGACAAACTTGTCTTCTAAGGGGATACCTCTTCTTCTATAGATGCAATGGTTTTCTTAGGGCTTGGTTCTTCTTTCTTCTCCTCCTCTTCTTCTTCATTTTTGTCTTTCTATACTTATTCATTTTTCTGTGGTTCTTCCTCTATTTTCTCTATCTCTGCCTCTTCTTCCTCCTCTTTGTAATCTCTCCCTTCAGCACTAGAGGATAGGTTCTGACCAAGTGTGAGGGTCTTAGTGTCAATGAAGGCTTCTCTGTCCATATCCTTAAATGTGGACTAGAGGATAGGAATCCTTAGTTTATTCAAATCATATTCCATTATCATCTTGATGAGGTCATGGTGACCTAGGTGTTGGTGTTTTCTCTCTCTCACCTTTTGGATCATGTCCATGCTGGATTGTAGGAGGAAATAAGGCACACTGAGTCTTTAGGATAGGGGCAATTATACTTGAAATCTTAGTTCATGGAGCAGCCTGAACTAGTAGCCATAGAATACACTCAATATTCCTTCACAAGAGATGAACTTAATGATATGGTAGGCCACCTCATCCCAGGGATAGGGTAGGATCTCCCTTCTGACTCCATTTTTATCTTCAATAGGTTTCTCATCAACAACGAAGAAGTTCTTCTTGGCAATGCCACTATTGCACTTGTCTTCTCTTCTCCATGGGATCCCTAGGGGAAGAGTTGTCACCCTGGTAATTAGTTCAAGACTAATAGAAATGGAGAGCCCCCTCACCATAGTGGTGGCACTAGCTCTTGTCTGAGATTTTATGTTAGCACTCCTTGATTCCTTTTAGGCTAAAGGAAAAGGGTCAAAGAGGTAACCACATACCGCTTTTGGTTAGAAACTAGTCTTTTCTAACCAATGGGGTCTCCCTCATTTAGAAAAACTTAAAATTGGTTAATTTGCAGGTACAGACAAGACAAAGACCATATATGAAAGGATTCTTTGAGAAAATGTTTGTTGAAAGTAAATGAATATTACTCATAAGTGATCATATGTGATCATAATACTACTAGCCTACGATGTTTATGCATTTAACAACCATTAGCACATACATAGGCTTTTCTAGCATGTATTTCAGAGAAAGGAAACCAATTATCAAATAGTGGAAGATGGACATGAAAAGTACTCATTCACACAGAAGAAGAAAAGAGAGAGAACAAAGGTGTAAAATATTCTATTTGCAACTGAAATATCTGACACAACATAATTAGAGCAATGCAAGATTGAATTATAATATAGTTGAATCAATACCCATGAACTAAAATATTGTAGAGAAATATAATGAAATAATAAACATAAGGGGAGAACAAATCTGAAACAAAGCACCACAAGTAGCGTTGTGAATATCAATTGGCACACTGAGCATAAACACCTTTATTTATAAAAACGAGATCACATTCACAAGCTTCTGAGAGCTAATTTGTAATACCATCTGTTGGATGCAGGAATTGCACTTGAGAAAACTCCTCAACACTTAATTGTCAACCCGAGGGTTTCATAAACTTAGAGACGAAAAACAGGAAGTGCTAGAAATGGTATGCACTTTTCCTATTTCTAATCCTACTTCTTGAAGGGAATGTTTTGCAAAATCATATAGAAAACAATTGGAAAGGAAATTTACAGCAAGGAAAATCTAATGCTGGAATGTAAAAGACAATTTGCAAGTAAATCACGTAAAGAAATTCCACACAACAGAAACAATCTTAAATGCTGAATGAAACGATATTGTTGGGAAGCAAAGGGTCTGCGTAACGGTTTTGGGGCTCAAAGCCCGCAATTTCGGAAAAGGTATGGTAAGGACTCCACGAAGTGCGCGGAGTGCGAGTTGTAAATGAGTCAAGTCAAAGGGTTGTCTGCCCAAAAATAATGTAAAATAATAGGAAGTGAGTCGGCCTGCCCATGGTCCGCGGACCATGGGAATGTATAAATAGAGCAAGGCTCTATGGATAGAAGTTAGTTTTCAGAGAAGTCTTTGTCTTGGATCTGGGTATTATGGTCGTGTGAAGACAGTAGTTTTTGCGTTTGTAATTTCAAGTCAAGAGTGTTGGATAGGAGTTAGAGGCTCTGCAGCTATGTGTGGAGGGGCCTGATAGAGTCCGCAACTGTGTGCATAGACAATTTGGTTGTATTGGTGAAAGAATTGAATAAAGGTAAGTTGGTTCTGAGATACTGTGTTGATTATGGAGTATTTGGATCTAGTTAATTTACAGTTGATATATTTGTTTTGATCTATGTGCTTATGCTTATGTTCTGAGCTTTTGCAAAATCTATAATGTTCCTTGGTGCGCGCACTAGTTATATCTATTAAATGTTTGATTAAAGGCTGTAAAAGTAGATCTGATCTATAACAACTAATTAATAAGAAGTATTAAGAAATTGCCTTGTTCTGGATCTACGCGGAAGCGGAGTGGCGCAAGGCCACAGAATGGCGAGCAACCCCTCCAGACCACATCAAGACATCCCAAGGGTGCAGAAACCTGGTTCCCGCACCCTCCCCTACTACCTCGGGTGAGACCTCAGTCCGTGCTCCGCGGGATGTTGCCGAAAGGGCTAGTAGTTGCAGGATTTGTTTGACTAATAACACTTCCGAACCTGGGTTAGGCCCCAATAAGCCAACAAATGGTTCCGTTGCTGGGACCTGCCTAAGGGATGTCTGATGTCGAAACACTGGAACCCTACAAAGAAAGAGCTTGAAGATTGCTTGGATCAGAAACTTCATGAGTTTGTGGTTCAGGAAAACAGAAATCCATGGATATCAGAAGAAAGGTGGTTGGATCGTTCATATACACAAAAATCCATGAGATCTTCGTCGTGTCATTCTCGACAAAGTTGTACAAATGGATCATGAGGTTAGATGACAGTGTGGGAAGGTGCAGACTAGATCAAACCATTTTGTGGATGCCAGAATTAGTGCGCAGGCTAGAAGCATCTGAAAACAGAATTGCACGTGTAGTAGATCACTGGTTGGATCGGATAATAGGAGGGTTTATCACTGAGTTCGCGATAGACACAACTGTGAGTTATAGTGAAGCAGAACGATGCATTCTCCGAGGACCACAGGATAAGTGTATTAAATCATTGAATACTTGGATCAAAATGTTGTTATGTGAAAAATGGATTATGTGCATTCATTAATGTCCGGCGTAACGTAGAGCGGAAGAGGCTACCGAGGAACTGAAGGATTAGAGAATATTCCTCTAATTTCTATTTCGCGAGAGAGCAAGGAAGAGCTCATAGGGTTCTCTCCCAGAAGCACAGTTTGGCTGATTGGGTGGTGCATCCTTCTGGTACCACCACCATCCACACCATCACCTACTTCTCCTACATCGAATCCGTCTTCGCTGACCCCACCTCTGCCACCACCGAAGGTTGTGATGGCAAGTGCAGTCAAGTTGCGAGTATTTAAAGGCGTAGGAAATGAGGAACTAGGTCAGTTTTGGTTTGTGATAAAGGTTGTATGGGAATCCCAAGGCATAACAGATGATAACATCAAAAAGGCTACCCTGGTTAGCGCGTTATAGGACCGCGTGTTGACGTGGTATATAAAGTACTTAAGCGATCATATGAATGCAGGAGTAGCAGTGATCTAGGATGCATTGAACAAAGAATTTGGTCAGCCAAAATCAGAGACACAGTCGGTCATTGGGTTCAAGGAGATTGTGATGTTACGTATTGAAAACCCAGAGGATCTAGATCAGAGATTAAAAAGCACAATCTGCGATGTTAACATGACATTTTTAGATGCACAGCACTACACGTGGTTTGTGGCATCTTTGACACCACATCTAAAGATAATGCTATCAAAATAAAAGATCTCAACCCAAGCCAAAGAATTAGAGACCGCAATGAGGTTGCACAAAACTCCAATATAGGACCTGGGGTTGGGACTTCAGCAAATCCACGCACAAATACAAAACCTATGTTTAGAAATGTGAAGTTTGAAACAAGGATAGGCACCTCAGGTAGAAGTGTGTGAAGAGGTGTGGTGTATCAAATGTAAGGGCCAGGGCCACGATAAGGATCATTGTCTGATCTTTTCGAACTATGTGGCCATGGGGGGACCAATACCGTAGTGACCAGAGGTATAAGTAGGGCTAGGCACGGCGCCCACATTTTGGTGCATGATCTGTCAGGTAGGAGGAAAGCATGCCATAGACAATTATCATATATTACAAATGCTGAGGCAACCCCCCCAGTAGTTATTTTGTAACTTTTGTAGGACGATGGGCAACGATGAAAGAAACTACTAAAGTTATGAGATGTTGATGGATCGAACACCTACTTATAGGATGTAGATGGAGGCATGTGGGCAGGATCCTTCCACATCAATAGCGCGGGGCAGATTCCAAGGATGCAGACGAGGGTGAGGGGGAATGGGACCCAAATGCGGACGGGGACAATTAATCTGCTATAATTGTGGAGGACTAGGTCACTACGTGCGTGATTGCACAAACCCAACTAGAGCTTGTTTCCTGTACCATTACCAATTTGACCATGAAGCAGTCGATTGCCCCATGCTATTTGCTTAGATGTGGGAAAAATGGGTGCTTCCGGCTACTCCCGCTCATAACGTCCAAATGATGAAGTCTGAACCGAGCGAGGAAGACCCTAACATGAATATGATGCTCAGAAGTGGTGGGAATATGGGAGAAGATAAGGGGAAGCAACCAGAGGAGGATGCATGGGTTCGTAAGGCCCCCACGAAACAACGTGAATTTGATTTGGCACACACAAAGGAAACATTTATGGAAGCTAAGAAGAGCTTCGTGGAAGCTTCTACGTCGGGTAGCAAGGCTCAAATGGAGCCGGAGAAGGATACTTCTATGTGGCTACCTTCCTAGAAACATGCATGAAGCTTCTACGGGATACTAACACGGTAAAAGGATTGCAAGAATTGATAACTAGGTGCACAAGCTCGGATGAACCTCAGATGGTCCGGAAACTAGGCAAGTATGCATTGTGCACTGGGTGGGAAATGCGATTGACTGCCGAGATTGGGGACTATGATATGGATTAGGTCGTTCTAGACTTGGGGTCAGACGTGAATGTCCTACCTAAACAGACCTAGGTTTGCATGGGGAGGCCCGCACTATAATGGTCTTGTATCCAATTACGGGTGGCGAACCAATAGAAGATCTTGCCTATGGGAAGACTGTAAGGAGTTACAATAGACATCGATGGTGTAAGCACACAAACCAACTTTGAGGTCATAGAAATTGTGGATGATAGTAACCCATATCCTGCATTGTTAGGGATAGAATGGGCAACAGAGATGAATGGAGTCATTAACTTAAAGAAACGAAAAATGATATTCGAAAAAGATCTCTTCGCGTAGTGGTTCCATTGGACCCAGCCGAAAGGGTGCATTATACGGAGCTAGTGCATGACAAGGGTAGTGATGATGAACTGGACTGTATCTACCAAATCACAGCACAGGATTAGGACCGAGTGAATCTGACAGTGGATGGAATAATCTCATGGGACCATGACAGTTCCTGCACATCGGACTCATATGAAGAGATTGAGCAATGGCAGAATGAATTGCATGAGGTAACGACACTAAATTGTAACAGGATGATTAGGGAGTGACCCGTTGATGAGGATGCCACGAAGGAGGAGGAGCCAGTCAACTAATGTGAAATGATGAATCTGAAACAAAATCCGCAGGATGCCCCCGCAAAGGCATCGTGCGCAACAATTACTCACAAATGGAATACATGCCCAAAGATTCAGCGAAAGTGGCACGGATGTCAGAGGCAAGTGCACATACGGGTTGGAAGGCTAGACAGGTTAGGTATCCCTCGCCATCATAGGTTGCAGGTGTATGTTGTGCAGATACCCAACCTACATTCCGACAAATCCAGGAGGGGAATAGGGGGAAGCACGCATGGTGTCCGCCCGATAAAATGACCCACTGGGAAGTTGCGGATACCATAGGCTCGATGGGCGTGGCTAAGAAAGGAAGGCACGCTAGAGACAATTAACAAAATGAAAGGCAGTGATGCCTATGGAGGATGCGCGCACATGTACATAAGGGAATCAAGCCCAATCGGGTCTCCCACAGAACCGAAACGAGCTGCAACCCTGCTATCATGGCTGCGCCTGCACCTACAAGAGGATAAACCCCACACAACAGTGCACGAAGCTATAGTGGCTATAGAGGCACTTGAAAGGTGCTCATAGCCTGGGCTAGCAAGTGTTGGGTAGCGAAGGTCCCGTGTAACAGTTTTGGGTCTGATAACCTAGAAATTAGGATAAAAATATTATAAACCTCTGAAATATGTGGAGCGCGAAATGTAAAAGGTCAAAGTCAAGGGGTTGTCCGCCCAAGAAATAATATAGAATAATAGGAAGTATGTCGGTCCATGGACCATAGAAAGGTATAAATAGAGAGAGGCTCTATGGGTAGTGTTAGCGCTCAAATCTACCTTAGGCTGAAATAAGGTAAGACTCAAGGCCACATCAAACCACGCTCAGCCTCGTAGCTAGCCCCACGAGGACAGTAGAGGGCTCTCTCCGGGTCAAACTCGGCAAAAGATAATCGAAAAGGCTCGAGATGACCGAATTGATGACTGATTTTAGGCTAGGTATGAAGTACAAAGAGTTGAGAATTGAGTTTTAATAATTTTGTTGAAATCAAGGGAAAGGCAGATTTGGGTGCGGGGATGAGGCGCAGTTTTTGTAGAGGTCTACTTGGGGTAAGATAGGCGATTGTTTTTATGCCTTAAAGTAGGTGATATGGGTAGATCAGACTAGTGAGGAGCTAAGGAGAGCAAGGGAGTCTCAAGGATTCTCCTTAAACTAAAGAAAACATAGAAGATTAAACAAATTTAAAGGCAGAGCATAGCAATTTCATGGATTCTACCTTAACACTTCATTTGTTTCATAACAAAAGATTCAATAGAGATAGTGATGCACATACACAACTTACAAGTACTGAGAGAAAAACACCATCAACACATAAAGCCACATGGATCCCAAATAGTGCTACAAAACCCTGGTCTTTCCTTTGCCAAAAATGCTGATAAGTTATGTACAATATAGTGTCAAGCTATTCCCAAGAGTCCAACCTCTCCAACCTCTGAAAATGATTGAGAAATTACATCATATAGACCATCCTAACCCCTTTCCTTGCCTCTAGGCGTTGAGCTCATCATTCTAGGAGCTGTTTGAACTAATTCTAAACAAGGAACTGAAATCTAGGTAGTCAAATAACTTACCCCTATAAGCTAGGAAACCAATTCATTCATTACATTTTTGCTATTTTATGAATGAATCATCTAGAATAGGTAAATAAGTGTCATAACAACATAAATATCAAATAATTACATCGAGGAGGGTGAAAAATCCTATCACAAGTCAAAACAGGTGAAACTGGCTTGATTCGCTGAGCTGAGGAAGAAAACTGAGCCAAAACACCCTGTGCGCCGCGCGCCTAAGCCTTGTGCGCCGTGCGCCTAAGCCCTGTGCGTCGCGCGCCTTTTCAGCTACTTTTGGGGTACTTCTCGACATCCACATTGAGCTCAGGTTGGCTTGTTGGCAAGGCCTGGATGTCTACTTTCCAACCCAAGTGGAATTTTCTAATTTGGTCTCCATTTGACCCTCCAAAAGTGAATTCTCCCAGAAGTACTACCTGCTGGTGCAAAAAGTGGCTGAAAGGTGATTTTCATGATGTTTTTTGAGCTTTTGATCACCCAAAACTTGAAGAAATGCCTTGGCAATTGCTGAACATGTGTATTTCATCATGAAAAGTCCAAAAATGTAAGCCACCTGTGATTTGGACCTCTCCATTTTGTGGTTCGCGTGCTGAGCGCGACGTATAGAACCCAAAAACCTGCTTTGCAAGCCAAAAATTTTGAAACGACAAAATTTTCTCCAAATTTGCCCAAAATTGGAGTGAAGACCCTCTATCATGTATCATGCTCAACTATTGAAGCCTCGGCCAAAACTCGAAGCGGATCATTCCTTTTGCATTGTTTTTGTGCTTTGCTCAAACGCCTTTTGAGGACCTTCATTCTCGCTTTGCAAACATGCATGCGAGCCCAATAGTGAGTCTTCATGTGGCGAAGCATGTCCTTGTCCCTGTTTGCCTTTGCCAACTACTTTTCCAAGTGAGTGTTCACCTTGATGAGAATTGATTCCCGATCAATAGGTGTCAAATCACCAGGTCTCCTACGAGCCAATTCCCGGTCTTCACGAATCTTGCGTAGCTCATAAAGTTCATGCTCATCCTCAAACTGCTTGTTGCGCTGCTCTAAGTAGTTGATCACCCATTTAGCCATTTGCAATATCTTTTGCAGCGACTCATTCTCGACCCTTTGCTTTCCGATAATCTCCTTAAGCTCTGAGTTGGGCGAACTAGCATCAACATAAATGATACCGATATCCTGAACTCCTGAAGGACCCTCATCAACCATGGGTTTCTTGCCCCTATCCTGACTCTGTACCTGTGCTGTAGATGGAAGCGAGATCCCTCCACATGATGTGGAGATAATACTCACTCTGCTGATGATGTCAAGGAGACCCCTTCCACCCCGGGTGGAGATAGTACTCGTTGTGCAGCTGCAAATAAGGCCCTGGGGCCTTTCGGATATGTCACATATGCTGGAGCATCAACATGCTCGGTCTCATGAATGTCAAACTGCTGTGAAGGCCCTCCCTCATCATGGACGATCTCTGGAGGAGGCTGTAGCACGAAAAGAAATCACGGGAGATGAAATCCTCCCAAGCAATACCCTGTTGTGCCAACTGATGCATCACTATGATTTTGATCAATGCATAGTGATATATGCTCCTGTGCTGATGTGTCGGGGTATTCCTCTGTACTAAGGGTGCCATCCTCTCTATGCTTCGGCACATGAAAAATGGAATGTTCATCATACGTACATGTGTGAAATGCATCAACAAACGAACATGTTACGCATAGAGACGTGAGAATCTTCCCTCACAGCTGAAATATCGAATGATGAGTTTCATCAAGGGTGCAAACTCATCTTTCAGGTATATGAAAGGAAAGGCTACGCTCAAGTGTCTAATATATGCGGGCTTGACATATGGCTCATAGTAATACCTGTCCAACATCTGGCGTTTACTCCATTCCTCCCCCACATTTGGTATCCTGGTGGCATGAGCAATAGTGTCGGGTGACAAAGTGAAATCCACTCCGGCAAGGTTTACATGACCATCCTGTACGTTAAGGACAAATAGATGGACCAGTTCCCGATGATGCTGATTTTGTGAGATCATCTCAACATTGGTAACATGTTTGGCGCCGAAAACAATCCATTGCAAGTGGGCAAGCTTGCAATTCAGCCAAAGAGGTAGGCTCCTCCCTAACATGATGTCCACTTTTTCCACCTTTGTGATACCTCCGTGGCACATTAAGCACATTGACCTCTGGTGTAGAGTCACTATCATAATCCTCCTGATATACAGACCCAGTCTCTGACATGTTCTTTAATCAACAAGGTAGCTGGAATATATATATTTGCTGATATAAAATTGTGTGCCAAAATTTGACTATTGACTTTTTGTCTTTTTATCAAAATGTTGTGACCAAGGGGACATAAATGACAAGGGAATTGTTAGGAAAAGGGAAGCATTAGGGAAATGGTGTAGGAATTTGTAGGGTAAGTTCCTCAGACAGAACACCAAAAAGGACACCGCTCACAAACAGATCACAGATCAATACACCAGTATTTTGACGTGGTTAAAACCATCAGAGAGGGAAACAGTCCATGGCCTGCGCCAACGTGGCTACTACAGGCAATTTATTAATAAAAGAATGAAAATTTACATAAGCTTCTCTCATGCACGGTTAACCTACAAATGACCCTCCATGCGCTTTAAATAGAATTCATGGACCAATCGGGTGTCAAGCCACGGATCAAGTGTCGGTAATACCGAGGAGAGAATGAACCGTCGGATCACTACATATCGTGACCGTCGGATTGTAAGTTACAAAATGTACAACGGTAAAGAAACACACTTTACCTAACTCTATACCTAACTCTATACTAGACCAAGTTGAACTTAACTATTTCCTATGTGTCGGAATATCCTAACATCCCCCCTTAAGAACAACTTGGGATAGGATTGAAGGATTTACAAATATGACACAATAGGAGAAGGAAGGAGGCACTAGAGCCTATCCCCCCTTAGTGACAACTTCCTGAACTCCAAGCATATATCGAAGTTTAGTGAACTTCGCCTCTGTGAGAGCCTTTGTGAAGATGTCTGCAACCTGATCATCTGTTGAACAATATTGCACTTCAAGAACATGGTCATGAATGAGCTTCCTGATGAAGTGCATGTGTAGTTCAATGTGTTTGCTACGCTGATGCTGAACTGGATCTTTGCAAAGATGAATGGCACTTTGATTATCACACCAAAGTGTAGTCGGATGCTGCTGCTCAAAGCCAAATTCTGATAGGATCTGACGAAGCCACAAGACTTCCTTACTAGCTTCCATGGCACCACGATACTCTGCTTCTGCTGACGAAAGAGAAATGGCAGCCTGTTTCTTAGAAGCCCATTTAATAGGTCCTGAACCAAGAGTGAAGACATAACCGGAAGTAGACTTCTGATCATCAGGTTCACCAGCCCAATCAGAATCAGTGAAACCAACTAATAGAGGAGCTGCTTTGTCACTGTAAGGAATCCCAAACTGTATTGTACCTCGAACATAACGAAGTATTCTTTTGGCTGCTTTCCAATGAATTTCACGGGGGTTTTGCAAAAAACGAGCAACAAGGCCAACAACAAAGGAAAGGTCAGGACGAGTATGGGTTAAATACAAGAGTTTTCCTACAAGTTGACGGTATAAGGTAGCATCAACTTCAGGAGAAGTACAAGAGAGTGAAAGTTTGACTCCAGACTGAAAGGGAGAAGGAGCTGGCTTACAATCTTCCATGTGAAAATGACGAAGAATATCACAAGCATACTTGGACTGGGAAAGGGAAATACCCTCCTTGGATTGCAAGGCTTGAAGACCGAGAAAATAGTGTAAGTGTCCTAAGTCTGTCATTTCAAATTTCTTTTTAAGGCTGGACTTCACATGGTTTATAAGGATGGGATCACTACCAGTAAGAATAAGATCATCAACATAAAAAACAAGGATGATAAGAGAGTTGCCCACTTTCTTGGTGTAGACAGTATTGTCAGAATAACACCTAGAAAAGCAAGATTCTAAAAGAAAGCTATCCATTTTGGCATACCAAGCCCGAGGAGCTTGCTTGAGACCATAAAGAGATTTCTTAAGTCGACATACAAGGCTGGAGTCTGTTTGGATGAAGCCAATGGGTTGTTCCATATAGATTTCTTCATGCAAGTCCCCATGCAAGAAGGCAGATTTAACATCCATCTGATGGACTTCCCATTTTAAAGAGGCAGCAAGGGAAAGAACAAGGCGGATAGAGTTCATTTTGGCAACAGGGGAGAAGGTTTCAGTGTAGTCAATGCCTTCAACCTGTGAAAAGCCCTTAGCAACAAGACGAGCTTTATGTTTATCAACTTCCCCATCTGGTCCATACTTGGTTCTGTAAACCCATTTACATCTAACAAGTTTGCGTCCCTTTGGTAGAGGAACAAGATCCCATGTATCATTTGCCAACAATGAATGGTATTCTTCATTCATAGCTGCTTCCCAATGTGGATGGCCTGAAGCTTCTGCAAAAGTGTCAGGATCATGATTTACTGGAGCTTGAGCCAGTAAAGAAGAGGCTGTTTCAAACTGAGAACGTGTACGTCGCTGATCTGTAGGATCACCGGCAAGATCACCTGCTGCATCCCGAGTAGCACGGACCCATCTTGGAAGTGGAGGATCCTGAGAAGGTGGGGGAGGATTATCATCCTCACTTTCATCATCTGAAGAAGAAATGTTTTCAAAAGTAGAAGAGATAGGAAGAGGTGGCACATCCGCCGGACTAGGCTCGCAGGCCGATTTATTTTCATCAAATTTTACATCTCTTCTAATGATAACATTTTTGGACTTAAATGGAATAAGTCTATAACCTTTTACATCTTCAGAATATCCAACAAAAGTACATTTCTCACTCTTAGGTTCTAAAGCTTTATGCTTTTCATCTGGAATATGGGCCCATGCTTCACTTCCAAAAATACGAAAGTGACTTACATCTGGTTTAATGGAACTCCAAGCTTCTTCTGGAGTGATATTCTTTAGAACCTTAGTAGGAGTGCGATTTATTATATAATTTGCACAATTAATTGCTTCGGCCCAAAAACTAAGACTGAGTCCTTTAGATTGCAGCATACAATTAGCCATTTCCTTTAAGGTGCGATTTTTCCTTTCAGCTACACCATTTTGTTGTGGAGTGTATGGAACAGTATGTTGCATTTGAATTCCATTTTCGGTGCAAAAGTTGATGAATGTGTTTTTAACATATTCTCCAACATTATCAGTTCTTAGCTTAAGAATTTGATGTCCAGATTGTTTTTCAACAAAGGCTTTGAAGGCCAAAAATGTGTTAAATATTTCGCTCTTGAGTTTTAAGAAGTATACCCAAGTGCGTCTGGAGAAATCATCAATGAAAGTTAAGAAATACTTGCAGCCAGAGAATGAAGCAACAGGAAGTGGACCCATAAATCACTGTGCACAAGCTGTAAAAGGGCCGAGGCGTGCCAAGAGGCACGTTTTTCAAAACTGTCCCGATGATGTTTTCCGAGTACACATCCGGAACAAACACCATCTCTGCAAGATACCATAGGAAGACCTGTCACCATATTTTCTTTACATAGATGCTGAAGGGAGCGATAGTTTAAGTGACCAAATCACTCATGCCAAAGTTTGCTCACTTCATCATTATGAACAAAAAATACTGAGGGAAGATTTGATGACCCAAAGTTGTGAAACTTATACAACCTTGTGGAATCATCAACAATACC
>APFE030014452.1:0-33070 GCA_000404065.3 Pinus taeda | reverse complement strand
AAGTTTTAATCCTTCGTAACGAGGCCGAATTTCTCCGGGAGGTTCACCGCGTATTCGACGGGCTTGCCTCAATAGATCGGCCACAGAAATAACTTCAGGAGACTCGCCCGAAGTCTACGGGAGCGTCTCGGTGGTTCAGCCACAGCTAAAGATTTTTAACTACTACACACGAAATCAAAGTAAAATCTCAAGAAAAACACCTAAGGTCACTAAGGAACCAATCAATTTTGAAACACACGCTTAAAAATCTAGGGCGTCAAACCAATCACAAACAGTAGCTTCCGGACCAAAAACACTAGTTGGTGATGAAATCCAACCTCGTAGGATTCAGTACAGAAAGAGCGGGTGGAACAGTTACCCCGGCAACCTGCTTAATGAATAGACTGACCAAGTTCCTCCACTTTAACCGTCTCGAGTGAAGTGAACCCCCAGAAAATCCAAGTGAGTCTAGCCGACGTCTGCTCCAGGTACAGTGGGATCTTCCCACCACCGTCACCTTGGGTAGAATTCTAAGATTATGGCCACTAAGGTCACCAACAGCAACAAATATACCTGGGGGAACAGTCTACACTCCGACAGCACGCAAGGGCAGAGTAACAAGCTCAATCCCCTTACCGGCTCCTTGACAATGTCAATCCAAGGTTTACCGATAAGTGATCCCCTGGCTCCTCAATTTGAGGTTTACCGTTTGTAATACGTGCGTGTCTGGCGTCGTTCCCAACGAGGGAGGATTGATCCCCTCACTGGTTCGGACACGAGCTCGTGCTTCTCCTTTAAGAGGAGCTTTCCCAGAATACAAATGTAACAGCTGGATTTATTCTATCACAAGATAAGCTACTTGTTTGGTTTAATAGTCTTGGAGAGTTAATTACTCACCTACTCCAAGACACTAGCCTGATCTATGTTGGAGCTTTAGAGCCCTAGAAAATAAAAATTTCTAAGTTAATTTTACTTTAAGCGTTGATTTTAATGGTTGTTCTTTAAAGACAAAGGTGATGGAGATGAAACTTGATGGTGTATAGACTCGACTCCAATTCTCTAAAAGATGCACCTAAGATGATTTACACTATTTTTCTTTTCAATGAATTTTCTAATTAAGAGAGTTGAGAGAATGCAAATTTTTGATAAAGCAACTTTCTTAATAGACAATCAAAGAAACAATTCTCTTTATCTTTTCAAAGCGCACAAAACATGACCACTCATTACTTCACGAAAAAATTCCTTTTTCTTTCAAGACTTCAAATGCTACTCTAAAGCAAACTTCACAAAGGAGATCTTTTTGTATTTTCCTATTTAATAAAGCATGTAAAATTAATCTAATCAAAGCAATTTCAAGATCTATAAAAATCTATGAAAAGTTCACTCAAAAAAAACAAATCAAAGGAAATTTACCTAACTTTCCCTAACAAGTAAATCTACGAAGCAAAAGCCTACTAAGATGATTCCGAGATGTTTTACTTGGCAACAATCAGTCCAAGGACTAGTTTATGCAGAATCACAAACTAATCAAAACAAAAACTCAATCTCTTTTTGTTCTTTTTGAAAATGAAATTCACAACTTTAAATGAGCAAGCTATATTGAAATTTTGCAAAGAGGGCAACACAAAGGTAGGTCGCTCACGCGGGTAGACTTTACGACTGGTCCGACTCCAAAGAAGACTGACAAAACCAGAGATATCTAAGGTTCCACAACTTCTAAATCCAAAGTCACTACAGGACCAATACAAAAATCAAAACCCTAATGCTAAAACTTCAATAAATTTCACTAAAACTTTTGACACTAATGGGACAAGTGCAGGTGAAGATTTTTGACTGACAACGAGTGGATCTGGGTAGTAAAGACTAAGAAAAACAAAATCTAAAGGGAAAAAATGGATAAAAGTGGATTTTTCTCAATTTTAACAGGGTACGCAGGCAGCCTGTTTAACCAGGTGCGTCCACGCTCTGTGTGCAAAGAGACAGTGCGTACAAGTACGCACTGTGTCTAACCCAGAGGGTGCGTACTACTACAAAATGAAGAAAAACTAAATTCTAACTCGACTCTAAGCTAACCCACCCAAAAACACAGTCAAGCAATCAAAAAACAAAATAAACAAGACTCTTTTCAGATCAAAGTAATACTCAAAGGAAAAATCAAACACATCAATGGAATCCCCAGCGGAGTCGCCAATTTGTCATGCGGAAAGAGTTATTTTTACGGACAAAACTAACCTCCCTAGGAGTCTAAGACTCTCTAGTGACAGACAAGACAATTAAGAGCAATCCTTCTCTAAACATACATTATTCTACGAGAAACCAAGTGTTTTCGATCCTACCTGAAGTCCAACGCTGTTGTAGTAGTCTAGCCTCGTTGATCCAGATGAGCTCCTCCTTCACTTCAAAACCTGCATACACTAACAATCAAACGATTACATAACACCTGAATGTCTCATAAACAAACCATATTCAACATATAGACCAAGGAGTATATGAAACAATTCATTAACAACAAATCATTGAGAATAATGGACTTATTTGTATTAATAGGAAACAAAAGAAACCATTACAACCTGAGCCTTGGTGTTGTGCAAGTTCCTCCCAGGGTCAAGCAAGAGTTTTCCTCTACTTTGACAAGCTCACCCACTTCCAAATGAAACAAGAAAGGATGGTAATCTCTCCTCACAAGCTTCTACAAGGAAGTCCTAATTCCAGCAGCATCTACCCTTTGGAATGTTCAGCTTTCAACCTCCCTCCTCTGGCCCAATGCCTGTATTTATAGTGTTCTAGAGGAATTTATTCAGGTCCAACATCAATGGGATACTCCCTCTTTTGGATGGGGTAGCTCCTCTCTTGATGGGATAAGTTCCTCTATCATAGGGATGCATGAACCATCTGGAGGCGCTCAATACACGTCAAACACTCTTCTAGAAAGCTCTAGAAGTGACCACAAGTAACTTTTTTTAAGATGAAACTCGCGCCTTTTGACCTTTACAGGAGTACGCACCCATCCCTTGACTTACAGAGCGTACAAGTACGCAGGTACAATGAGCTTGGGATGCATACATGCAGGCAAGGTAGAGAGAACCTGCGTACCCAGAGATAAACATGTTTTTTAATGACTTTCTCTCTTTTTTGAAGTTTGACATGGAGAGCAGAGGTATAAGGCTTGACAAGGAGGAAAATATGACTATTGATGGAGCCATATTAACTGCAGATAGTCATGGTGACAAATTTTAGTGTAACACTACACTACAATGTTTCACTATCCAATTGAGGATGGAAAACTAGCAAAAAGTCCTACCCATGGGAAGGCTGCAAGGAATTACGGTAGATATTGATAGTGCAAGTACTCATACAGACTTTGAAGTTATTAAACTCATGGATGAAAGTATGCCTTATCCTACGTTGTTAGGAATAGATTGGGCCACTGACATGAATGGGGTTATTAATTTAAAAAAGGGGACAATGGTATTTGAAATGAAGTTGCTTCATGTAGTCATTCCGCTAGATTAGGCTTAAGGACCGCGCTACATTGAACCCGTGCACAAAAAAGAAAGCAATGACGAATTAGATTGTATCTACAGAATGTCTGCACAAAGGCAAGAATGGGTCAAGACAAAGCGGGATAGAAGAATATCACGGGGCTATGTAGAATCCTGCACCACCGATTCAGATGAAGAAGATGAGCAATGGCATAACATGTTGAATGGAGTGACCACGCTACACTGCAATATGATGACTAAATCTCTGTATTGCGTGAGGGACTAGGATCGTGAATTGCTGACGTATGATGGGCTAACAATCATAGATGAATTCCTAATCAAATTTGAAATTTCGGTACCAGAGCACCAACGGTTTGATGCGTTGAAATGGGCGTTGCGTGCGACACCTACGCGATGGTGGGGCACACATGAAGGGACTTTCGAACATTGGTGCGGCTGCAGGCGCATGATGCAGATAAGATTTGGGAAGCTGGCACTATGAATAATGGGGAAATACGATCGACGTGATGACCCGTGCATGCACCTTACCAGATGGATCAAAGCCTATGGAGAGGAACCCCAACTAGAATGGGTGGACTTATTTTATCACAGCCTGGACGTCGTTCCCAGAAACTGGTATACAGAAGCAGAACTTTGACATGACACAAGCAAGTGGGATATCTTACATGAAGGGTTTTTGTCTACATTCCTCTTTGAAGATCAATGGATGGATCCCGCGGATGATGCGTTACAGCTGGTGAAGGTTGCCATTTTCAAAACGCCACTAGAACTAGAAGAAACTGTGCAGCTCGACTGGTTGCGACAACTGAGCCAGGCTCTCGAATGTTACAATGTCCAGGTAGAAGATGATGAGGACGATCTGCGAAACGCCAATATTCTGGAATCAGAGGGGAGCCACGAGGTGTGCGGACCCGAAATCAAATATCTAGATATCATGGCACCGTTGAAACCGAAACAAATCAATATCAGAACAAAAGAGGAGCCGAAGTATGAAACGCTTGGGGACTATTGGGACGATGCCACTGTGGAGGAGGTCATCAAATTACTTCGCGAATATCGAGATTTATTCCCAACAAAAATCACGAAGCTAAAAGGCATCCTAGGAAATCTAGGAATGATGAAGATAATGTTGAAGCTGGATGCAAAGCTAGTTAAGAAGCGATCCTACCAATTGAATCCATAATACAAAGCAAAGGTCCACAAAGAACTGGACAAGATGCTGGCAGTAGGAATCATTGAACTCGTTGAGGAGTCCGACTAGGTAAGTTTGATGGTCATGCAGGAGAAGAAACAGAAGGGTGAGATTCACATCTACATGGATCTCCGAAAGCTCAATGATGCTTGTGTTAATGATCTATTTCCAACACCATTTATAGATGAGATACTGGAAAATGTGGGGGGCAAGAAGCCTACTCCTTCATGGATGGGTTCTCAGGATACCACCAGATCAAGATCACGCCAAAGGACAAAAGTAAAACAATGTTTGCCACCAAATGGGGTTGTTTTCAGTATATGGTGATGCCCTTTGGCCTGAAGAATGCGCCAACGATATTTTCACGAATTGTGGTAGCGACATTCAAGGAATTCATACACAAGTTCTTAGAAGTCTATCTTGATGACTGGACCATGTTCGGACTAGTTAAAAAAGCACGTAGCAAGCTTACAATTAATGTTGGATACTTGTCGATGACACCAGATTGTGTTAAACTTGAAGAAGTGTACTTTCCTCGTCCCCTTCGGAAACCTGCTGGGCCATGTGGTTTGTAACCAAGGCCTGATGGTGGATCCGGCAAAGATCGCTATCATACTCAATTTGCAAGCACCGCGAAGTGTCAAACAACTACGCGCCACACTGGGACATACGGGCTACTATCGGAAGTTCATCAAAAGCTATGCCAAGATCACGGCTCCAATGGAACAGTTGCTGAAGAAGGATGCTACTTATTGCTAGAATGAGGAATGTAAAAAAAATATGGAAACGCTTAAGGAAAAGATGGCATCCGCTCCTATATTGGTCTTTCCAAAATGGGACGCTGAATTTCATGTGCATGTTAACGCATCGTGTATCACGTTGGGGGTGGTACTTACTCAACTAGGAGCAGAGGGAATTGACCATTCGATTGCGTTCGCCAATCGTCTGTTGTCAAAAGCTGAGAAGAATTACTCCACTATCGAGCGTGAGGGATTAGTGATGGTATACATGCTTCAAAAATACCATCACTATCTACTCGAAGGCCACTTCAAGTTGTATACTGATCACCCTACATTAAAATACCTAGTGAATAATCTTTTGTTGGGGGGGCGTATTTTTAGGTGGTTGCTATTATTCCAGGAATATGACTTCGAGGTCGTCGTAAAGCCGAGACATTTGAACACAGGCCCAGATCACTTATCCCGAATTGAGACGGACGAAGAACCCACAAATCTAGAGGACGGACTCCCAGATGCACAGTTGTATGCAGTGCGCATAGCGGATGGCAATTTTGAGGATATAATCCAGTTCCTAACTACGGGAACCGTGCCGCAGGGATATTCTGTTCAACAGAAGAACGAATTGGTGATCCGTGTAGCAGACTTTACCATGATTGTAGGACACCTCTACAAAATGGGCAACGACAAAAAATATTACGTGGGTATGTCCTGGAGTTTGAGCGAGGACTGATCCTGGCCGAAGCACATGGGGGGGTTGCTGGCGGACATTATGCAGGTCGCGCCACAGCCCAGAAGATTCTTCGTGCAGGATTATGGTGGCCCACTCTGCATCAAGATTCGAAAGCATACTGTCGAGCCTGCGATGTATGTTAACGGATAGGGAAACCATCGCGGAGAGATGAAATGTCGCTTTAGCCATAGATGATGCTACAACCATTCGAGAAGTGGGCAATCGACTTCGTAGGACCTATCGAGCCACGAGGGAAGACGGGCACACATTATATCATCACCACGATAGAATATTCGACTCGCTGGGTAGAGGCACAACCGGTTAAGGACTACTTGGTTGTGACAACTGCGAAGCTTTTGTTCAAGAACGTACTGTCATAGTTTGGATGTCCCAAAATTCTCATCAGTGATTGGGGAACACATTTTTTGAATGAAATGATCAGAGCACTCATTGAGGAATTCCATATATATCACCAACAGAGTACGCCATACCACCTGCAAGCGAATGGGACCATTGAGGCATTCAAAAAAATCTTAGAGAATGCATTGACCAAGGTTTGTAATTCACAGCGGAAAGACTAGGACTTGCACATCCTTGCTGTGCTATGGGCATACCAAACCACATGAAAAAAGTTGACGGGTCAGACACCTTTTTGGTTAGTCTATGGCAAGGATGTTGTTATGCCCATGGAATATATTATGCCTAGTTTGCAGATCACGACAATAACAGGTATGGAAAATTGCGGGGCTTTGGAGGAATGGCTCACGCAGCTATAGGAACTGAAGGAGGAACGGTTTTTGGCTAGAGTCCATTAGCAAGTACATAAACAATGTGAGAAAGCATGGCATGACCGCCATATCAAGCTGCGCACCTTCAAGGAGGATGATCTAGTATTACTATACGATAACAAGTTCAAGAAATTCGTTGGCAAACTCTGAATGCATTGGTTAGGACCCTATGTTGTCAAAGAAGTTACTGATGGGGGCTTGGCTCAACTTGCCAAACTCAATGGAGACCCCTTCCTAGGGAGACTGAATGGTAGTCGCCTGAAGCTCTACATGGGTGGGTCAATCTCCTGACTAACCGTCTGAGGGATAGTCTTACTGCTCCAGCGAGTTGAAAGAGAGTGCGGGATGATAAAGCAGTTTGGGGGAAAGAGGTGCGATTGCCAGGATACACGTAGATTTGGCCAACCACAAAGGCCGCGGTTGTGAAACAAGGAGTGCGTTGATGTGTTGATAGGGGGAGATGTGACCATTCTTGTCACTATTCATGACAAGATGTCTGCATTATGGCAAAGAGGAGTGGGCGGTGGGCAATTAAGAGAAGCTATACGAGCCATATATGGAACAAGTTGCCACAGGTTCAACACGAGGATGCCAGAACAGGCAGGAGCCAAGGAATTTGAAATTCAAAATGCTTATAAATCATAGAGGGGCATCCACCGGGTGACCTACATTTTTGGAAAACACAAGCTAGTTACCGATATGGAACTCTTCATTATCTTTGCACAAGGAGTAAGCCCAAGGGTGATGATATGGCTGATGAAAATGAAGGACTCTCTGAGGAACCTGGTATTGATAGCTGCGGGCGCCACACAGAGTTCAGCATCAGCAGTAGGGGATGTACCATAAAATGGGAGACACGAAGCAGAATTGGTTTGGATGCCGCCACCCTGCCCAGGGGCCAATCAACGAACCACAATAGAAAAGCAAAAGGATGGAAAGACGGAGACCACTGGTAGAAATGAAGTTAATAAGTCATCTCTAAAGGACCTTGAGGATTGGGATCTCGTGGATAGCAGCAAAGGTCTTGCAAAATTGCAACACAAGCTGCAACAGACAGTGCGAAGAGCAAATACAAAGGTTAGAAATGGCTGTAGTGGTACAAGGAGGTCCCATACGCGGCTCCCTCGCTTGAGCTAAAATCCTATGAGGGGGTGTTCTGTGTTAACCGAGCAGAGCAGAATGAGCATTATCAGTTGCAGGAATTGGTAGAAACAATGAAGCAGGAGCCGGATGAAGCGTTGTAGGAGACAAAGAAGAAGCAAAAGGATGACAAGCGTCACTCAGAGGGAGGTGAACCGTAGAGCCAAGGTAGCGCGTCTCGCCGCACCAACGAGTGACTCAGGACGAGTCACGATGATTGTGTTGGGGGACTGTTGGGTAGCAGAGGTCCCGCGTAATAGTTTTGGGTCTAATAGCCTAGAAATTAGGATAAAAATATTATAAACCTCTGAAATATGCAGAGCGCGAAATGTAAATGGTCGAAGTCAAGGGGTTGTCTACCCAAGAAATAATATAGAATAATAGGAAGTAAGTCGGTCCCCGGACCATAAAAAGGTATAAATAGAGCAAGGCTCTATGGGTAGAAGGCAGTTCCTTCTGGAATAGGAAATCTTGGAGCTGATTTGGAATGGGTTTTTGAGAAGGAAAGTCTTGAAGCGCTTGTAAGTCCGAGTCAAGGGTATGGGTAGAAGATTGAGGCTCTCCAGCTGTGTGCGTAGAGGCCTGGAAGAGTCCACAACTGTGTGTGCGGACCCCTACAGCTGAGTGCGCAGGGCAGATCTAGATGTAATGGTGAAGAAAGTGAATAAAGATAAGTTGTTTCTGAAATTCTGTGTTAATATGAATTATCGCGGATCTGGCTTCGGTATTATTACTATCTGATCTATGCACATATGCTTATGTCATATGAATCTGTGTCTATTCTAAGTGCGCAAACTGGTTAAATCTAATAAATGTTTTCTTAAAGACCGTAATAAGTAAATTGAATACATAAACAGTGCAATAATAAGTAGTAAGGATTATTTTGGGTCCGGATCTGCGCGAAGCAGAGCAGCACAAAGCTACGAAAAGGTGCGCAAAACCTCCAAACCACATCTAGACATCCTTAGGGTGTGGAAACCTAGTTCCAGCACCCTTCCCTGCTACCTCGGGTGAGACTTCAGTCTGCACTCTGCGGGCTGTTGCCGAAAGGGCCAGTAGCTACGAGATTTGTTTGGCTGAATAATTCTTCCGAACCTGGGTCAGGCCCATATAAGCCAACAGCAGGAAAGCTGACACATTGCATTGGGGGTGTGACCACCTGACTAGTTGGAGAAAGCACAGTCTCAGTGCCCCAAGCAGTTGAAAGAAGGGGTGGGACTATAAACAAGTCTCTAAGAGGCCGGCGCGGAAAACAGGTTTTGTACAGAGTCATTTGGTCAACAAGATTGTGGTTGCATCTAAAGGGCTGCGCTACTGCGCAGAAAGGTCAAGAGGTGACCACTAACACCACTATTCCTAATAAGAAATTTGACGGGAGTTCCATGTTAGATACGAAAAGACCTGCCTCCCAGACACTGGTACTAAACTAAAAGTGGAAGGAAGGGATCCATTCAAAATTACGTGTTCCTCTAACAACCTGTGGACGACAATGGGGTATTTGAGATTTGAACCAGTGAAGACCAACAAAGACATGGCTACCAGGCACCCCATGAGTACCACGGCAAGAACCCGAGCACGGTTTGCAGAAGAACTACATCCAACCCAGGAAGATCCATATGAAGTGGCTCCAGCCCCCGAGGTTCCAAAGTCCCCATGCACACCGCGACCTCAAAAAAACAAGCAGATGATGGGGCCAGTCAAGGTATCACTGAGATTCAGCAAAAGGTCAGCAGCCGAAAAGGGCAAAGCAGTCACCACCAAACCCACCGAGGACGACGAAGATTTGCAAGACCTAATTGCCCAGATTAAGGCACAGGATGAGGTTGAAGAAGATGCGTTCCCAATACCTTCATTACCCCCATATGTCTCTCCATGGAATGAGACGACCAAAATACCGAAGGACCTGGATGCTGCAAAGAGCATGCTACAAACCCCGCTTCTCCCAGATGAGATAAGGTTTGATGGTTTATCGCTGGGCCAAATACCAAGTATCAAGTTTGAATATTGGGATCTAGTGGACAACGACAAGTTCCCCCAATTGGCCACAGACAAGTTATTACCATAGAAATGGTTATTAGGTGTGGAAAAGACGGGTTTACTCAACTTGAGGTGGATACCCCACTATCACCGCATGACCATCGCCACTTTTGTTATCTAGTAGGTACTGTGTTTAGTACATGATGGATATCTCTGGTTGGAAGAGCTGATTCCTATCACAGCTGATTTAGTACACCATATTACCCACTTGCCTATCAAAGGGAACGACCCTAGAAACATAGATGGAACCAGTAGTGATGTGGGCCTTGCAGAAACAATGAAGGCTAAATATAAGTTGGAAAAGGGAAAGCGTGGGTATGTAATAGCAAGCATCAAGAACTGCATGGTGTGAGTCGCTAACCAACTACTAGCCAGTAAACTCATGAGGTAATGTCGTGTCGATGAGGTACCAATCACTATTATTACGCTTGCGGAGCAGTGTGCCAAAGGAGTCCAGTTCAACTGGGTGCAGTTCTTATGCAACGAATTTTTAACAAATTTTTAGGAAGAACAGGACAAAGGTAAGAAATTTCATTATGCATGGTTGCTACTATCAATCCTTTTGGTTGCAGGAGAACTATTGCAGGGTAGCATGTTTCCCCGCATTGAGGACAACCTCCCTAAAGCAGCACGGTATACATCGCTCTGGACTACAAAGGACACAGTGAGGGCTTCTGAAATCAGGGTTTTTTGGACCTTCATGGAGGGGAGTATCTGGACGCGGATCGCTCGCAGGCCATGGATGTCTCCAGTGGTATACAACAATTTGTAAAGCATGACCGAGTTCAAAGCGGACATGCATAACGTATATATCCGGGCGTGGAAGGATCCAAAGTGAGCATGGGTCACGCTTCCATTCATTACAACAGACGATGATATTTATGACGTATTGGCAGCATGGCCTCCAGAGTGGTGTGCCCCAAACAAGGCAATACTAGAAAGAATGGCAGTACAGTAGCGAAGAAAGGAAATCCAACAGCGACTCACTCCATTGGCAGAGAAGACATGTCATAGACAACAGGTAGCTTCACAGCTGGAGGCAACCAAGGAAGTGATAGCCAAAGCTATCACGAGAGAGCAGGAAATGGCCTTGGAATAGGACATGCAACAGGAAAAGGAGACACAAGAGTGCATGGACCATATTACATAATTAACCCTAGTCTAGTGCCTGCGCAACAAGGAATCAACGCACGCACACAAAAAGTCAAAAACAACAAAAGCCTTGGAGAAAGAGTTTATGGACAACAGCAAAATGATGAGTAATGTCCCTACCGGTGCATTAGTGGAATTGATCACAGAGCAGACAACTATGTTGGGGGAGATAAGAGCAGAGTTGTAGGCATTACAGGTGCGACCTTGGGGGGGGAATCTTATATTTAGTAGTAGATATAGCCGCAATTGAGTAGATGGTGCGTACCAACAGAATGAACACTTTAGCGTTGCTAGCAGGCACTGTCTTAGCACAACTAGAGGGAGACCTACGAATTTTGGCGCTGAATTTGACCGCTATGCCTCGTGAAACCCTCTATAAACTGTAGGATGGTGTCATCGCTGAGTTTCGTGCCAGGGAAGATCGTGCACTCCACCTCTTAATGGAGCATATGACAAGTCTGGAGCAAGTTAGCCTATAGTGTGATGACTTGGTCACCCACAACCAGGAAGTGGAACAGGCCGTGGTGGGGGCTTGCAGCAAAATACTAGAGTTGGTTGTCCCAGTGGAACTTCCAATAACATACAAGATCCATTCCATGACTGCCGTTTTTGTATGACCCAGGAGGAGGCCGCGAAGTTTCAGTGGGAATTAAATTTGAAAATCATGGAGCTAAGACTGTAGGCGCAACCACCCACACCCCTGGAAGTTCGAGAGCAGCACCGCGACGAAATTCAAGCAAGACTGGAAATGATAAAGTATGTTTTCCAAGAATGCTCGAGTTTGTTAGATCAATCCCTCCTTATGCTCACGTCCCTCCAGGAAGACCCAACCATACAATAGGTCGAAACCGAAGCGTGGGATTTGGAGCAGGCTTATGAGACAGTTTGAGGGATTGTGTAGGTGGTCACTATCATGCAGCATTGGCTAAAATGAAGGAGGCCCAGGCTCTCAAGGCACAAGTTGACGTCGTGCAGCAAAAGGAGGAAGTGCTTAAAGAATGCATCCATCCCTGGCTTGATGAAGCATTTGCGGTCTCCACAACGATCGAAGGAAATTTAGTGCACATGCAGGTAGTATATGATCCCGGACAGGAAACTACAAGGAATATGGATGCATCAATGGCTCGCGTAGAACAGGTACAGAGGATAGCGGTAGAGTTTGTTGCAAGCACAAGTGACACGCAGAAATTGTTGACTGACCTCCGTGCGAAGATTACCGCACTAGCCGAGTGACTCGAGACGAGTCACGATGGTTGTGTTGGGGGATTGTTGGGAAGCAGAGGGCCCACATAACGGTTTTGGGGCTCAAAGCCCACAATTTTGGGAAAGGTATGGTAAGGACTTCGTGAACTGCGTGGAGTGCGAGTTGTAAATGAGTCAAGTCAAAGGGTTTTCCGCCCAAAATTAATGTAAAATAATAGGAAGTGAATTGGCCTGCCCATGGTCTGCAGACAATGGGAATGTATAAATAGAGCAAGGCTCTATGGATAGAAGTCAGTTTTTAGAGAAGTCTTTGTCTTGGATCTGGGTATTATGGTCGTGTGAAGGCAATAGTTTCTGCATTTGTAAGTTCCATTCAAGGGTGTTGGGTAGGAGACAGAGGCTCTGTAGTTGTGTGTGCAGAGGCCTGGTAGAGTCCGAAGCTATGTATGCGGACCCCTACAGCTGAGTGCACAAGGTAGATCAAGTTGTATTGGCTAAAGAATTGAATAAATATAAGTTGGTTCTAAAATACTGTGTTGATTATGGAGTATTATGGATCTGGTTAATTTACAGTTGATATATCTATTTTGATCTGTGCGCTTATCCTTATGTTCTGAGCTTATGCAAAATCTATAACGTTTTTGGGTGCACACACTAGTTATCTCTATTAAATGTTTTCTTAGAGACTGTAAAAAGTAGATTTGATTTATAACAACTCATTAATAATAAGTATTAAGAAATTGCCTTGTTCCGGATCTACGCGGAAGCATAGTGGCGCAAGGCCACAGAATAGCGTGCAACCACTTCAGACCACATCAAGACATCCCAAGGGTGCAGAAACCTGGTTCCAATAGCCTCCCCTGCTACCTCAGGTGAGACCTCAGTTCGCGCTCCATGGGATGTTGCCGAAAGGGTCGATAGATGTAGGATTTGTTTGGCTAATACCTCTTATGAATCTGGGTCAGGCCCCAATAAGTCAACAACTATGTTAATCTCTAGATGGATGATAAGTAGTCTGACAAGTGGGCCCTTGTAGAGTTCAACATTTCTTCTGATCTTTCTCCCACACAAACAACCTATCCTTGCACAGTTGCAATCTTGCTTGCACTAGCAGGTATAATATTTATGTGTAAGAGTATATTAAATCTTCCTTACTGAAGACTTATGTCTAAGTGAAGGTGCTCTAAGCCTCAGGACTTGGAGCACTCCACTCTGGTGTCAAGAGACTTTCTCTTTCACCGAAGCAGGGTTCCCTTTACTCAGTTTTTAGTTTACTTTTGAAAGCTGAAAAGATATGCTGAAAAGGAACTATAATTGTAATGAAACTCTAAATTAACTAGTTGCGAGAAAGAAAATTCTTCAACTCATTAAACTTCATAAGGGAAATGAACTTCATGAGATAAAACACTTACAAAAGAATCAATCAATAGCATAAGTACTTTGCATGTGTCAACCAATTTTGGTACTTCACCCACAATAATGATATTCTTTGCAAGTATAATTTGGTAGTTAATATAACAGCCTCTAGATCTTTTTAGAGATGAAATTTGAATACAAAAATAGTTACTTGATTTATTGATTCATTCACTTGAGAAATAATGGGAAATAAAATGCAGTTGAATGATTTAATGTTTGTTGCAACGAATGACTGAGCGCGATACAAGCAACAACACGCACTGGTGAAGGAAAGAGTTCCTCGCACGATCTGCTTTGAAAATGAATTAAAACAGAACGAAATAATAAATTAAATGCGTAAAGGATATTTTATAAATAGAGATGAACACAAATACTCTGCAAACTATGGATCCATTCCACACATACGCTACAGAAGATAATTTAATCAGAACTCAAAGATTAACGATTAAACTATTTCATCACACAGTTGCTACGAAATAAACACACCGTCTTCCCAAATCATGAAAGTGAGAGGGGTCAACAAGCTGGGTTGGTCGGGCCCTGGCCAACCAGCTCGTTCCCCTTCTAAGGAACGAAAGCAATCAACACTTCATATAACACATCAAAGACGAAATTACACACTGTGTGTGCAAACCATAATGATCCTCTTGTAATTACTTGATTCGGCAAATTACATTACGAAGCAGTCCAGCCCCAGAACGAGGAAATAACCAGATTACATAAACCAAAATAATAACTGATGGTTCACTCCCTTTTCCTATCTATGATTTACATCATACATATCATTCGGCACTAAGCCATTTACACTAATTACAGATAATTGTCATTCAGGCCTCTTGGCAAACAAACTTAGAAACCGAATTAGAAACTCAGCCAGTGGTTATAACAACATGAGCTTCATTGGGCCATGATCTATCTTTGGAGAAAAATCCCTTGATGCATGCCACCTACTTTATTTTATCAATAGTTAAACTCATAGTCGAAGATCGAGGTCTGTACTCGTGGAAGATAGCTCTCGGAATCTCAGACAGTGGTAGTGCAGGAATCTTCCTTTACTAGTCAACTCATACATTATTAACACTACGTTCCGTGATTACTTCTTGGAAACCAATATGAGTTGCAAGAATATGTAAATAACATGAAATCTTATTAATAATATTGAGGGAGGGGTGAATCAGTATTATCAGATCAATAATTTTATTTCCCAAACAAATTTATATAAGCTATTTTAGCGAAGTGAACTAGAGTGTACCCGCGATTGTGCTTAAAGAAACCAACGTATATGAAGAGAACTTGTGATTTAGATAGTTTATCATGTGTTGAGCTTAAACCAGTATATCAAAGATTTATTAGAGTAGAATAAAGCATCACACATAAGCAACACATATGAACACCGAGATTTAAGGTGGAAACCCAATGTGGGTAAAAACCACCTACTATTGTCGTCTCTGTCTTCTTTTAATAATAGGAAAATATGCTTACAATATTGTACTGGTGCAAGCTCATACCAGTACACAGGCTTTTACCTGCAGGAGGTTACAAACTTCTCTCGTATTCCAACTTCTACTATAAGGGAGCTGCAACCCCCTAGCTCTTGTACTATCCAATATGTTTACTAGTACATAGGTGCCAGCCTATAGAAAAACTTCACTCTTCCACCGAGGACCACGTTTCATAAATTTTTAGATTGGATGCTCCTGGTACACAATAATACACATGAAGGCCTTGTTTCATCCAATTTTCATACTGGACCCATCAAAGCTTTTAAACTTAAACTGCATCAACCAATATTCAGTTAATCTGAACAATCATATCACTGACACTAGAACACTGTGCTGAACCTAGAACCCTACATCATCATCGAGAACCAGTTGTAACCTCAAAAATCATGCATTAGAGTGTATAGGCTACTTCCTTTAACCCAACCTGTGTATATCTCTAAAGATACTGAATCATAAAATTCTGAACCACAGACTATACCAATCAGTGACATTTTGAAGATCTATTGTCATATTATGGAGTTCAAAACATATAGCAACAAGGATCACCCTTCCTTCTTAATCAATCAATCAATCAGACTCAATTTCCTTATACAACAGTTCTACGTTCAGATCCAAGAGGACATCATTGACAGACAATAGTAAAACAACAGAATTTGATCAGATAGATCAATCAAATCTGAACATAAGATTTTCTTTTTGTATACGCTACTTGAAAGAATCGAACCTGCGTGTACATGCACTTTGGCCGAGACGAACCTGCGTACAAATCTGCATATTTTGACTTAGAACTTTGCTGCAATTTCAGACTTCGGGCAAACCCAGATCATGATAGATAACAAGTAAAACTGGTGCAAAACATCAGATCTGTTCTCAACCAATATCAGATCATTAAAGATTAAGTCATTTCAAGTCTCATGATTCCTGATACAATGTTGAACTTAAGGCGCACATGAAAATTTCAGATCCAGTCCCAAACATAACCCTGCAACATAATATATAGTTCAGATAGAAGTATTCCTTAGAATCTTATTGCTTGCACACCTTGGCCTAATGATCTTCTCCTCCGTATATACTCTTAGGCCTTTCTCAATACCTTGGACCAAAACCACTTAGAACCAATACCTTGGACCCAATACCTAGAGTCAATACCTTGGACCAAAAGCCTCAGACTAATTACCTTGGACCAGAATACCTTTGATCTTGGAGCAAAAACTTGGTTTTCCAACATGTACGCGCTTTTCCTCCTGTGAAAGTGCGTATATACATTATACGCTACTTTTGTTCTGTTAAATCGCATATATATATGCCTTTTCCAAAGTGAACCAATGTATACCTCTCTTTATTCATTATTTGAAGTTTGATTTGTAATCCTTTGCTATTGACCTATAGCACTGTGAACTTTCATCTGAGTGAATTGCCATCAAGGACAACACCTTTATCAACAATACCAACAATATCCCCTTTGACATCAAGGGAAAAGGGCGGACGAAGATATTCTCTCCCCTATGCTGTTCATGCTCCCCCTGAGCACATGCCGACTTCTTGATTGAGATCCCCTTTGTACATGCTAAGATGCACATAAATCATCCATGCTCCCCCTGAGAACAAGCAGAGTCTGCAAAAATATTCTCCAAAAGAACCAACATGACTCTATAACTCAATTATGTGAGAATGACCTTCCTATCACCAATGACTCATACAAACATCCATCTCCCAACCAAGTGGGGATATATCAAATGTTTATACATGATAGAAATATAATTATATCATCCATCTCATGCAAGGTGGGGATACAAATTACATCATTTGTCCAATAGGACTCATTCAAATGCGTGAGAAGACATATCACACCCTATACTTTTACATGACTTAAACAACAAAATGGTATAAATATCTGAAGCCATAGTTGGACTAAGCAATGAGAATGCCAACAATGGTGAATGTACGTGAAGGCTAATGCTACCCCTGAACATGTGCTACCTGTGCATTGTTAACAAGTCAATGATCAAGGCATCATTGTCAGACAGATAAAAATTAAAGAGAAAAGCATATCGATAGACAGTAATCATCAATATCTAACAAAGCACCAATATCTGAGCTTGCACCACTATTTTCATGTCTGACAAACATATACACTCCTTGACCCTCAAAAACCTGCGTATGTACATGACTATACTTCATGAAACACGCGTATAATAACCTTTCTCTGAAAAATTTGGTTTTAACAACAGGATGATGTAGCAACTACTACCAACTTTTGTCTGAGATATTCAAATGTCTCTCTGGGCAGTGGTTTTATGAATATATCAAAAACCTGTTCTTTGGAGGAAACATACTCCAATTTGACCTTTTGTTCAAGCACTTGTTCACGTAGAAAATGGTACTTGATCGGTATGTTCTTGGTCTTGGAGTGCATGACTGGATTCTTTGAAATACTGATGGCACTTGTATTATCACATAGAATGGAGATAGGTGGAGTACATGTGATTTGAATGCCTTGCAAAGTTTGCATCATCCAAAGTAGTTGTGTGCAACAAGATGTAGCAGCCACGTATTCTGCTTCAGTTGTAGATAAAGCAATTGAACTTTGTTTCTTGCTGAACCAAGACACTAACCTGGAACCCATATAGAATGCACCACCACTAGTGCTTTTTTTATCATCAACACTTCCTGCCCAATCTACATCTATATGTGCATGAAGAGTAAGATCTGCATCTCTAGGATACCATAAACCAAAGTCCTGAATTCCTTGAAGATATTTGAAAATTCTTTTGACTTCCTGAAAATGTGATTCCTTTGGATTTTCTTGGAATCTTCCAACTATTCCTATTACATGCATGATTTTAGGTCAGGTACCTATTAGATAAAGAAGACTGCCAATCATGGATCTGTAGGTAGGTTGATGTACTGCTACTGATTCATCATTTGAGCTGAGACTGCATAATGTTACCATTGGGGTACATACAGGTTTATAATCTTCCATTCCATAGCTTTTCAAGTTCTGTTTGAGATACTTGGTTTCTGAAAGAAAAATACCATCTTTATTTTGTTGAACTTGTAGACCAAGAAAATAGGTAATTTCACCAAGCAAGGACATTTCAAATTCTTGCTGCATTACTGAAGAAAAATTCTGACTCATGGAATCTTCATTGCTACCAAAAATGATATCATCAACATAAACAATAATAATTAGCAATTATCAGTTTCAATATTTGTATATAGATTGCTATCTGCTAAACCTATTGTAAAACCTTGTTGGTGTAGATATTTGTCAAGGCGGCAATACCAAGCCCTTGGAGCCTATTTTAGACCATAGAGGGCCTTTTTGAGTCTGCATACAAGTTTTGCATCATTTCCAAGAATGAATCCTTCTAGATGTTCAATATAAACTTCTTCTTCTAAATCTCCATTCAGGGAAGGCTGATTTTACATCCATTTGGTATACTTTGAATTTCTAAAAGCTAGAAAGAGAAAGAAACATCCTTATGGCTTCAAGTCTGGTAACAGGTGAAAAAGTTTCTTCAAAATCTATACCTTCTTGTTGAGCATACCCTTTGCAAACAAGTTTGGCCTTGTTTCTAATGACTTATCCACTTTAATTCAACTTGTTTTTGAAAATCCATTTAGTTCCTATAATATTTTTATCATGAGGTCTAGGAACTAATTCCCAAGTATCATTTTTTTCAATTTACTCAAGTTCTTCATCCATGGCCTTGACCCAACATTCATATTTGCATGCTTCTTTTACATTTTGAGTTTAGGTGGAGGATAGTAATGCTAGATAGCTTGAGGTCCTTGTAATAGTTCTTCTTGTCTGTACACCTGCCTATTTTTCCATAAAATTTGAGTTTTTGGATGATTTTTCTAAACATACCTAGATGGAGTCTTTTCTTCTACCATTATCTCTTCTTCTGGTGCTTCATTGGTTTCTTCTTCAATAAGATTTTGATTTTATGTGGGAAAATAATCCCCATCTTCTTCATTATCATAATATTATGTTGATTTTATCTGTTTTGGATTTTTGCATGCTTCATCAACTACAACATCAATGCTTTCAACAATTTTTCCAAGTCTTTTATTATAACATTTATATCCTTTACTTCTGGAAGAGTAACCAAGAATAATACCTTCATTTTCTCTGGGTTCAAACTTACCAAGTTTTTCATCAGTCCTTTCAATATAACATTGCTTCCAAAAACTTTAAAGTATTTTAGAGTAGGAGTCTTACCATACCAAAGTTCATGTGGAGTTTGAGTGTTGTTTACCCGAACATTTGCTTGGTTGAGAATAGTTACAACAACAAATGCAACTTCACCCCAGAAGGTTGCAGGAGTTCCAGATTCATCTAGCATAGTTCAAGCCATTTTTTGAACTATTTTGTTCATTCTTTCAACCACACCATTTTTCTGAGGAGTCCTTGCAGTGGAGAACTCCCTCTTTATTCCATGCTTTTCACAAAATTCAAAGAATTCATATGAGGTAAATTCCCCTCCTCGATTAGATCTGAGGCATTTGATTTTTCGATCTGATTCATTTTCAACCAAATATTTGAAGGCTTGGAAATTTTCAAAAGCTTCATCTTTATGCTTTAGAAGACCTATCCAACACATTCTGGAAAAATCATCAATGAACAGAATAAAGTATTCTTCTCCGCGAGGTGAATTTTTCCTTGATGGTCCACATAAATCAGTATCGACAAGTTCAAGAGGCTTACTAGCTGACCCTTCCTTTTCCATGAAGTGAACTCTGGTTTGCTTGCCGATTTGACATGGTTTGCATATTGTACTTTCTGGGATGATGATATCTGGAAGATCATGAATAACCTTGAATCTACATGCTTTTCTTATTTGAGAAAAGCTTAGATGTCCCAATCTTCTATGCCATAGCTAGTTTTCATCATTTTTGTTTAGATAGCACTATTGTTGTCCTCCCTTGAGTCTGTGTAAGTTGTGTGGAGTTCTTGTACCTTTGATCATGGTCTCTCCTGTATCAATCTCATGAACAACACATATGTTTGATCGAAACACCACTTCATTTCCTTGATCACACATTTGACTGACACTCAATAGGTTATGCTTTAAACCATCTACGTACATAACATTTCCAGCTTTAACCTTTTCTTTCGAGAAAACAAAGCCTTTACCTTTTATGATAGCAGGAGTGTCATTTCTAAATGAGACATTCTTTGCCTTTTCTAAGTTATTATATGAGTGAAGTTTTTTTGTGTCACCTGTCATGTGTTTTGAGCATCCACTATCGATGTACCACTGATTTTCTTGTTCTTCTACATACAAGTCTATACCACATCTTTCTATTTGAGATTCTTTCCTTCTCCATATTTTGGGATTTAATGTAGTTTTCTCCTTTTCATATGTTTGTTGAAATTTGCTCCTGCATTCAGATTCTTCTTGAGCAAAGTTGTTACAGATTGAGCATTCTATTTCATTTTCAAGAAGAGAAATGTTATTATAGGAACTTTTCTTGATCCCTGTTACATTCCTTTTATTTCGTGCTTCTCTAGTCATGATGGTTTTGTAAGAAACACATTCAGAAGCTTTGTGTCCAAAATTATGACATGAAAAACATTTCCCATTAAAGAAGTTCCTGCGACTATTAAATCTATTGACCTGGTGATTGTAGTTTCTATTGATATTCATCTTTGGAGAAAATTGAGTATGATATACCTGTGGTTGTGGCTTCTATTCATCCTTAGAGTAAATTGAGTCTGATTTACCTGATAATCTACTTTATGCCTTTGCTGATGATTGTCATATTGTTCACTAGTCTTTGCTGCATCAAGATAGATTTTGGTGGAGGTTGATGACTTCTCTGATTGATATGTTTCTTTAGTATATCCAAGACCCGTCTTTATCAGAGGAGAACACTGAACTTTGATAATTTCATTTAAGGTTTTTGATCCTTTAGCAAATATAACATTGAGATATTTCATTTTCTCAAGATCCTTTCTTAAACCCACAATTTCACATTCTATTTTTTCATTGTGTTTTTCCTTTTCAACAAGTTGGTATGTCAATGTATCTATAATCATATTCTTTTCTTGTAAAAAAATTTTGAGTTTAGACATTTCTTCATGAAATTCTTCCTCTTCTAAACCAACCCAAAAATTATCATCGTCATAAGCCATGAGAATTCTGTAATCTTGTTCAGTTTCATCTTCATCACTATTAGATAAACTATTGCTATCTTCATGAGTATAGTAGCTCCTTTTATTCAAAACTTGTTTTCTATTCCCTTTTGCATATTTCTTTCCTTTTTCAAATTTATCTTTATGAGGACATATGGTAGCATAATGACCGACTCTGCCATAGGCAAAGCATTTGAAGGGTAGCTTCTACCTACAGAAGGTTACAACCTTCTCTCATTTTCCAGCTTCTACTGGAAGGGAGCTGCAACCCCCTAGCTCTTGTACTGGCCAATATGTTTACTACTATGTAGGTGCCAGCCTACAGAAAAACTTCACTCTTCCACTAGGGACCACGTTTCATAAATTTTCAGACTGGATGCTCCTGGTACACAACAATACACATGAAGGCCTCGTTTCATCCCATTTTCATACTGGACCCATCAAAGCTTTTAAACTTAAACTGCATCAACCAATATTCAGTTAATCTGAACAATCAGATCACTGACACCAGAACACTGTGTTGAACCCAGAACCCTACATCATCATCCAGAACCAGCTGTAACCTCAAAAATCATGCATTAGAGTGTATACGCTACTTCCTTTAACCCAACCTATGTATATCTCTAAAGATACTGAATCATACACTACTAAACCACAGACTGTACTAATTAGTGACATTCTGAAGATCTATTGTGATATTACAGAGTTCAAGACAGATAGCAACAAGGATCACCCTTCCTTCTTAATCAATCAATCAATTAGACTCAATTTACTTATACAACAGTTCTATGTTCATATCTAAGAGGAATTCATTGACACACAATAGTGAAATAACAGAATTTGATCAGATAGATCAGTCAGATCTGAACATAAGATTTTCTTTTTGTATACGCTACTTGAAAGGGTCGAACCTACATGTACATGCGCTTTGGCTGAAACGAACCTACGTATAGATCAGCAAATTTTGACTCAGAAATTTGCTGCAATTTCAGACTTCAGACAAACCCAGATCATGATAGATAACATGTAGAACTGGTGCAAAACATCAGATATGGTCTCAACCAATATCATATCATTCAAGAATAAGTCATTTCAAGTCTCATGATTCCTGATCCAATATTGAGCTTAAGGTGCACATGAAAATTTCATTTCCAGTCCCAAACATAACCCTACAACATAATATATACTTCAGAAGTATTCCTTAGAATCTCATTGCTTACACACCTTGGCCTAACGATCTCCTCCTCCTTACATACTCATAGGACTTTCTCAATACCTTGGACCAAAACCACTTAGGACCAATACCTTGGACCCAATACGTAGGGTCAATACCTTCGACCAAATGCCTCAACTAATTACCTTGGACCAAAATAATTTGGATCTTGGACCAAAAACTTGGTTTTCCAACATGTACATGTTTTTCCTCCTGTGAAAGTGCAGGTATACGTTATATGCTACTTTTGTTCTATTAAACTGCGTGTATATGCACCTTGGAAAAAGTGAACCAGCATATACCTCTCTTTCTTCATTCTTTGGAGTTTGATTTGTAATCCTTTGCTATTGACCTGCTGCACTATGAACTTTCATCTGAGTGAGTTGCCATCCAGGACAACACCTGTATCATAATGCCAACAAGCAGTCAAAATTGGAGTCGAAGATCGAGATCCATCCTCGTGGAAGATAGCTCTCGGAATCTCAGACAGTGGCGGTGCAGGAATCTTCCGGCACTAGTCAACTCATACATTATTAACACTATGTTCCATGATTACTTCTAGGAAATAAATATGAGTTGCAAGAATATGTAAATAACATGAAATCTACATAAAAATATTAATAAAGTGTCGTATCAAATCTTAATCTAAACTATGAGCATGTGCAGGAAAAGGGTAACCATCTTCTACTAGTGCAGTGAAGAAGGGTCTTGTATTAAGGTAAAAAAGAGGTTGATATTGATGGAAATGGGGTAGAAAGTAGGGAAGTTTAGGATACCAGCATCTTCCCATCCCTAAGTTGTTGTGTGTCCTCACACAACATTTTATGTCTGCAAAAAAACCTTCAAAAAGGAGTGGCCGCACCTAAGTTCTGCACTTCAATGTTTATTCCTGTCTTTACTATCTTTGGCTTCCTGTCCTAGGCTTTTCGCAGCTACTTAGTTACCTTTTTCAGGCGTCTATAGCATCTATAAGCCCATTATTTCCACAACTTTACCTGTTGTTTCTGCTTCTTTACTTCAACCCGTAATTCCACCTCACTATGTTTCTACCAACTCTGCTCTTTCATGACCTGGTTTACAGCTTCCAGGTCATGGACTTGTTGCTCCAAGTCCACTATTCTGTTATTAAGGAAGATAGTGGACGGTGTTGTATTGAGATCTTCAAGAGAAAATGACTTTTCTGCCACGGACTCAACATCAAGGACAAGACTATCAAAAGTATCCTTTAAGACATCACCAAGGGTTTCTATGTTCGGGGTTTTGTTATCACTGAGGGTTTGGATACCCTCACCAATCTCTGTGCTAGGGGTTTCAGTACCCTGTGTGCCTAATTCCTCCATGATCTTAACTTTCTCTCCCATTTTCTTAGGGGATTCCACACCATGTCCTTCCAAATCAATAGGGGTTTTGATTCCCCGTTCTTCTACTACCACAGGGACTTCAGTACCCTGTCCTTTGAACACCGGAGGGTTTTTAATGCCTTGATCTTAAAAAATTGTGGGGTCTTCAGTACCCTGATCTTCAAAACCCATAGGGTCTTCAATGCCATGTCCTTCAAAAACCGCAGGATCTTCAATGCCCTGGTCCTTGAAATCATTAAGGGTCTCCACCTTTGGTTCACTAAAATTGTCAGGATATTCTTCATGTTGTTCTTCTTTGTCCTCCTTTGCTTGGACTTCGCAAGTGTTTGGGGTCAACATTGTTCTCTTGCTCCTTATCCTACTGATGAATTTTGACAATAACATGTTGTCTTCTGCATTATCATCATCCTCCACAGTGTGTGATACTGCGTCTGCAAGCACCGAGAGATTGTGAACTATGGGGGCGACTTGGGGTGAGTCGTCGATTACAATTGGGGAGCTCGACTCACTTGTTCCTTGGCCGACAACTTTCCTCCTCACTGAGGTCCTAATTTTCCTTTTCTTTGCTGCCGGTGGATTGTTTTCAATGGCCCCTTTCTCTGCCTGCACTGGTGAGCCTTTACTTCTTTGCTTGGCAGGAGACAATGTCTCTACCTTTCTCTTTTTGTTTTCACTTGTGCTAGTAGGTTCTTCTGCATCCTTTGCTTGGAATTCCTTCAGAAATGCCTCCCACGCCATTCCCTTTTTCTCTAACTTCTTCTTGACAAACATCATAATGAGTCCATGGCGGCAGAGTTTAGTTGCAACCTGGCTTGCACTCGTGCTCTACACATTTTTCGCCATCTTTTCGAGGCTTCTGAGCAAGAAGTGAGGGAAATTAATTAGTTTCCCTTCCTTGAATTGTGACAGTAGTCGAAGGTGGTATACGAATGCCAAGGTATAGCGTCCTTCGCCCGTGACAAACTTCTGTAATATAAATATTAAATCTCACCATTTTCTGACCAAGGCGGTCTGTGGCAGTCCCTTTCTCCAATCGACCTCAACCTTCTTATCAACCACAAACTGCTGCCAACGCTTCTTTGTCAACCACTCCTTCTTAAACCAGTGCTCACCTGTAAGTGGAAAGCCCGTGGCTTGCGAAATGAACTCTTTAGTGATTTTAAATTTTAAGGACCCGATCCTAACTCGGCCTTCCTTGAATGTTCTTGCAAATTCTAGCACTACGCCCATGTCGAATCCATCAAATTTTTGGAGAAATGGCAGGAACACAGTTTCTTGCAAAAGTGAAAGACTGTTCCTATACTCGGCAGTTTTCTCAGTCTCCTATAGTGAGAGTGGTTCACTCCACATGGGTGCCATTGTGAACCTCTTCCACTTCACTGATTAGACCTTTAGAAAAATTCTAGGGTAACTTCAACATTCACTGAGAATTATGTACTGGAGGTTCCTTGCCTTCCGTCTTTGTAGACCTTCTTACCCAGCTACAATGGAACAACCCTTCCACTTTGGATGTAGATCCGTGTCAGCGATCATCATTATAGGTGAATCACAATGATTGGATGTAGTGGCAGTATGGGCGGCGATGATGCAACGGGTAGAATGATATGATCACAGGTAGGTTAATGATGGTAGGATAGTGAAAAATAATTGCAAAGAGGGTGAGTGTAGGTTATTGGATGGAGTACCCTTCCATAGTCATCATCATAATTCAATCAGACTTATTTTCAACATTTATTAAAAATGATTAGATTTCAGCCTTACACACCTTTCTCTTTAAAGATTTATCCCTAGATTAGTCATTGATGAAACAAAGCTTCAATTTAAAACATAGAGTGAGTTATCATATCAACATATGTACAAAAATACGGGCCCATAGATTTTTGATAAACCATTTTAGGATTGTGTAAATTTCTCCCACAGTGAATTGTATCTCTGCACCATACGTGCTTACACTGCGCTGTGCTTGCACGATGCAATTTTACCAAATAGAAACTTTGATAGGATATACTTCTGTAGTTGGAATTTTAAAAATTTTGCCTCATTATACAAGAAAAATTTATTCGCCATCCTTTGGTGCTTCTCGACATGACTTCTAAATGACTGCATCAAATTCTGCAATCAACTTATGAGGGAATAAAGAAGTGGGAAAGGTGTAAGAATTTCATAATGGGAAGGAATATTATAGTAGGTGATGAGCCTCGAATTGGGTAACTTATTAGGCTCATTTTGCCTAATTGTCCTTGTTCAATCCTCCATTTTTCATAGATTATGCATGTTTTTTTAGTATGTTTATGTTATTTGAATGAATAAGGGTGGTCACTCTGCTAGGGAAGCTAATACGTGGTTATTTCAGGCTTTTTGGACAAGTTTTGAAGCAAAACCAAGCAATTATGGGCCAGGTGATAGCCAAGCTTGAGGTGAGGATTTGTAGGGGGTTGTCTTTGGCATTAAATGTCCCTTCCTTCTCCACCCTCAACTCCAAGCTCAACATGCCACCAAAACGAATCCTAAAGGCAGCCAAGCAGCTTTGGGAAGAGTGATTGTTTACTAGCAGTTGGAACAACCGAGTCCCTTGAATTTAGGAGGGCTGCTAGGCCCCTCATAGTGTATAAATAGGAAGGCCTTAGCCTTCGTAGTTTACTTTTGGAACTGTTGTATTTTTGCACTATAGTGTTGTCATTTTCTTAGATCATTTTCTTGTAGCTACTGATGTATAACTTTCTTGTGATGATTATTTTTGGATAATGAAAAGCAGTTCTATTTCGCATCAGCTCTGAGTTATGTATAGGAGCCTATATCTCTTGGGGTTGGGCCCAACCTAAGAGCCAAGGCCTCCTTTATGTACTGTTATTTGTTTTAAGGGCTCTACAAAATAATTTCTGCTAAGTAGAATAACATCTTGCTGGTTACATAGGTCATGGTTAATGATTATATAGGCTTTTCATGTTCATCAGGTAGCTGCTAGGATAATAACAGGGGAGATCTTCTAAAAAGGGTCATCAATCACCTCTGATTTCACCTCTCCCTCAGTTGGATCAGGAGCTGGGATCAAGGTGACCTTGCTGCCACCAAAAACACTATCTTTGCTTCCCCATGCAACCATTAGTGTTTGATTTTTGTTTGCAGAAGTTGGTTACATATTCAGATTCTCGATTGCTTCGTTTCATAGTGGTTATACATGGTTTCATTTCAAGTAAACTTCGGTTCAGTCTCTTTACTATTAGTTAGATCAGATTTGGTTAGCATAACTAGATCTTTGATTTCTTTCAAGTATTTGTTGGTTCAGTTGGAAAAACAAATTGCAGAGCACCTGTACCATTTCTCTATCTGCTCGTACTCCATCAAACCCATCTGATCCATCCCCTAACTTGGATTCTTGCCTCACGTTCGCCATTTGCTCACTTTGCCCTAATTCCCCATATCCTTGTGCCACATTGCTCCACTGCCTCTTGGACAAGTCCCACCATCCTTGCCACTCCTCATCTCCATTCCCCAAGCCCTGGACCTCTTCACACACCTAGCACACCTCCATACCCACTCCTTCATCTTTCTTCCTCCATCCATCCTCCAAAATCCCATTTCTGAACATCCTGTAGAAAATTACAGACATCTTGTAGAAATTCCAGAACATCCTGTAGAACCCCTGTAGACTTCCTGTAGAAGCTCAGAATGAGGTTTCTTGATAGCCAAACTTTGTGAAACTCTTTGGAAGGTGTAGGACCCTGAGGCCCTCTTTGTGAACCTTCCAACCTTTCCAAGGCTTTCCTTTGCCAATCCACCTTTGCACATCAAAAACAGTTAAATCGCATGCATGATAATTCTGACAACTTATTTCCAAAAATATAAAAAAGATGGTTCTTTCAGATTTTGCTGTAGCATACTTAGGTACATGCATTTATCTTCTTAGAAGTCAATGCATCTCTCCCGTAGCTTGCTCTCTTTCTTGATCAGTAAGCTAGCTGGTAAAATTGGGTTGCTAGGGGTTTGGTTTGCTTTCAGCTTTCAGTTTCTTCTGCAAATGGACTAGTTCCTTCGAGTTAGCTTCCATCCATCAGTTAGGAAGCTTCTTCTCAAGCTCATGAAGTTGGCTGAGCCCCTGCGGACTTGTGCCAGCGACCAAGTGACAGTGCGGCAAGCCTAGTATTTGCATTACACATCGTCGCTTCCAAAGTTTGTTACGAACTACCGGGTTGATAAAAGTAAAGAAGGGAGTCCCAAGAGTTGCAGCATTATTGCTGCAATACTGGAGCCCACCATCTTTTTAGCGCCATTTCCTGGGAAGTGTCAGAGTATTTGTGATTTTTTGTTTTCTTCTATTTTCCACTACAAACTTCTGCTAAGTAGTTTATTTCATTTCCATTCTGCAATTTCATTTCCGCAAAAATAGATTAGACATTTCCTGCTTTCATAGATTAGCATTTCAATTCCGCGATTTCATTTCTGCAAGCGTAGACTAGCATTTCAATCCTACAATTTCATTTGAGCAAAATAGATTAGTCCTTCCTGCTTTCATTTTAATTGCACATTTTCATTTCGGCAAGGTAGATCTTAGTTCATTGCAGATCAATCTATTTCATTTCTACAGGTACAAGCAGAAAAAGAAAAAGAAAAAAATCTTTCCATTTCATGCCTCGTAGGAACAGAGATAAAACTAGAAAATTCCTACCCAACACCCCCACCACATCACTGAGTCACCCTTCTCTCTTCTTTGGTGACAGTGATCCAGAAGAACCTATAGGTGAACCTCCAGAGATATACGAAGATCCTATAACAGAAGAAGAGCTAGAGAACATTCCTTTTGAGACCATGGCTGAAAACAGAAATGGTAGAGAAGATGACGAGAGAATAGAAGGTGCCTTTCCCATCCGAGAGACCAACGGGGACATGAAAATGAAAAACATAAGTCCCTTAGCCTTACCTCACTTCCATGGATTGACTACTGAAGACCCTGTTACCTTCCTGTTTGAGTTTGATGTTCTTTGTCGAACTTATGACTATGCTGAGGACGAGCAAAAGCTGAAACTTTTTCCTTCTACCCTCAAGGATGTAGCACTATGTTGGTTCATGGCATTACCTGGAAACAGTATCACCACTTGGGCTCATATGCAGCAAGCCTTTAACAACAAATACCGAGACTACTGTAGGTCCAAGGAAACAAAGGGAGAGATCTTTCGAATGACCCTGGGAAGTGATGAGTCTTTAGAAGATTACGAGGAAAGGTTCCAACTTAGTTATAAACGGGCCAGGTGTACACTTGACCCTGAATCTCTAAAGTTGGTTCTGCTCCAAGGAGTCCCTGAAGACCTTCTAGATACCCTTCACATGCTAGCTGGAGGGGACATCTACCAACTACCTTATGAGGACATAAAGACTATGTTTAGAAACCATTCTAGGGCAGCCCAGAAAAGATGTAGGGGGAATCCACTTTCAGCTAGTACCACCTTCTCCAAGCATGAGTTTGCCAATAAGATGGAAAACCTCAAAAGTGAGATGAGACAGACCATTGCCATGCAACTTGATACCTTCCAAATTCAACAAAAGAAAGAGGAAGCTGAGAGGGCTTTGGCCATTTTTTGTCCCAGGTGTACGAGGAAGCACCCTAAGAACGAGTGTCCATTGCACTCACTAGAGGTGTGTTTCGTTTGTGAGGAAGACCACCCCACCAACCAATGCCCAACCTTGCCCAGATTTAAGGCCATGTACCTGGGGATTGAGGTGACTACTGAACCTCTCTACTTCCTCAACCAAAGGAGGCCACATGGGCCCAGACCTTACCAGCAGTGGATGCAAGGGACATCCCAAGCTTATTATAACCCCAACCAACCTGCTCATATACCTTCTTGGGCCCCCCCTGCTCATCCTTCCTGGTCCGCACCTCCTCCGTGGTTTTATCCATCACAATACCATACTCAACCTGCTGCTCATTTGTTTCACTCTCATGTCCAGCCATAAGCTCAGTGGAATGCACCTCAACCAGGGTGGAGGCCCCAAAACAACTCTCCTCCCACCATTCTACCTCCACCACCAGCTCAACCACAACCGTTACCTCCTGCTCCTCCAAGACAACCCCAGATGCCTGCTCAACCGAATCTGAACCCCAACAATAGACAAGCCCAGCAGGTATATACTGGGGAGACAAAATGCCCTACCTATGTTGTGGAGATCCAGGATATCAACCTGCGATTTGGGAAGGTCCTTCTAGAACACCAACCTCCTCCCTTAGAGGAGGAGGAAGAGAAATAGGAAAGTGAACCCAAAGCCATTCCACCCTTTCCTGAGCGACTAACAGTAACCACGCAACCAAACCCAGAGGAGACTGAACTTCTGGGAGAACTCAAGCAGTTGTGTGTGAAAATACCACTTCTCCAAGCCATAAAAGATGTACCAATATACAACAAATTGATCAAGGAGAAGTGTTTCAGGCACCCAGGCAGGTGCAAGAGAGATGTCCCGACTATCAATGTCATAGGACAACTGTCCGATCTGATGTTGGGGCAAGTAATTTGTCCAAAATATTTGGAACCTGGGAGTCCTGTAGTTGATGTCCACATTAATGGCACCACAATCCCCCATACCTTGATTGATCTAGCGGCTGCCATTAATGTGATGACCAGGGACACTATGCTTAAACTAAACCTTCAGAGTTCCCTAAGGAAGACCTCGACAATATTGCGGTTAGCAGACTGCTCTACCGTGACTCCGGAAGGGATTGTGGAAGATGTCTTGGTCTCTGTTGACTCTTGGGAGTACCGTGCAGACTTCTTGGTCCTTCAGCCAAAGGCATAACTCACTGGATACCCCCTCATTTTGGGAAGGCCTTGGTTAGCTATTGCAGATGCTTACATCAGTTGTCGAGCTGGAAGCATGACCATCAAGAATGGGCCTATGTCCAAGCAGCTAGTCCTATACCCTCCTGCCCAACCTCTGGTAGAACATGAATTACCTCTCTGGTTGGAAGAGGGGGATGAGGATGAGGTCTACTCTGCACCATTGTGCACGGTAGAAACCAGCAAGGGAGGTCCTCAAACCAAGGATGACTTGATTGAGAACTTGATTCAAAATCCACCTCCCAGTGCATTGTCCTTAGAAGAGTTGGTGGAAGATACCCAAGCCAGCACTTTAGTGGACCTCTGTGTGACTGATCTGACCTCTTCCGGAGTTAATAATGTGAAATTTGGCCCTAAAATAACTTTAAAGATTAGCTCCTCCCTATCTCCCTCTCAGGAAAAAGAGCTATGTAGCCTGTTGAACCGCCATTTGGAGGCTTTTGCTTGGAGCTATAAGGAAATGAAACGAGTCCATCCTTCGATCTATACCCATTATATTTACATTAAAGAGGATTGTAAACCAGTCAGGCAGCCTCAGAGGAGAATGAATCCAGCCCTTTAAGACATTGTCAAAGAGGAATTGCAAAAGTTATTAGATGCAGGATTCATCTACCCCATCTCTGATAGTGAGTGGGAAGTGGAGAATCTATGTAGATTACTGGGAACTTAACAAAGCCACCAAGAAAGACCATTTCCCTTTGCCTTTCATAGATCAAGTGTTGGATGGACTGGCAAGGAAGAATTTCTTCTCTTTCCTAGATGTGTCCAGCAGGTATAATCATATCCAAATCAGCCCAGAGGACCAAGATAAGACCACCTTCACTTGTCCATGGGGTACCTTTTCTTACCGAGTCCTTCCCTTTGGGCTATGCAATGCTCCTGCTACTTTCCAGAGAGCAGTATTGAGCATATTTGCTGGGCTGGTTCATGATTCGGTGGAAATCTATATGGATGACTTTAATCCTTATGGGTCTAACTTCAAGAAGCCTTGTCCAACCTGGGAAAAGTTTTAAACAAGTGCATTGAGATGAACCTATCCCTCAGTCCTGAAAAATGTGAATTCCTGATGACTGAAGGGACCGTGTTAGGTCATACCATGTCTCTGCAAGGATTGTAGGTGGATCCTAACAAAATTTCTATCATCCAAAAGGTTCCACCTCCTCAAACGGTGAGAGATGTTTGGAGTTTTCTAGGCTTAGCAGGATATTACAGAAGATTCATTAAAGATTTCAGTAAGCTAGTCTCACCTTTGTTTGGCCTCTTAGGGAAAGATGTTGAGTTTAAATGGACTGACGATTGTCAAGGGGCTCTGGATGAGTTGAAAGATAAGCTGGTGTTTGCCCCCATCTTGAGAGGTCCAAACTGGGCCCTACCTTTCCACATCCACACTGATGCCTCGAACAAAGCCATAGGGGCCGCCTTAGGACAAGTTGAGGAGAAACTTCCATATGCCATATACTTTTTCAGCAAAAACCTGTCCAAGGCAGAGATGAACTATACTGTAACCGAGAAAGAGTTCCTGGTTGTAGTCCATTCCCTAAATAAGTTCAAACACTACATCACTGGTTATCAAACATTCGTACACACTGATCATGCTGTGATTAGATACTTAATGAATAAACCTAATGTAAATGCTCGTGTCATTAGATGGTTACTTTTGTTGTAGCAATTTGATTTGACTATTGTCAATAAGCCAGGTAAGGAAAATGTTGTTGCTGACTTCTTGTCTAGATTGGATTTGCCTACAGGTGAAGAAGGAACTGTTCTGAAACCAGCTCAAGAAAAGATAGAAAAGATAGATCAACGACTTAGAATTCAACCTCTTTGAGGGGGCAACCTCCTTTATATTACATAAATGAACAATTCTTGGATGATACAAATGAAAAGACCTCCTTTCTATATATAGGAGTCTAAGGGGTCATAACATAATTAGATCTGAAATAACAATAATAATGTAAGGGCACAATAATAACAATAGTGGGCTTCTATGGGGCACAATGGTAACAATATGGGCACTGCATGGGTACATCAATATAATAAGTGGGTTGTACTAATAACAATAAAGGGGTTACACTAGTAGTATAGGGGTCTAACATGCCCCTCTCCTTCAAAAAGCGTTGTCCTCAACGCTTGAGTAGTTCT
>APFE030014450.1:35666-47352 GCA_000404065.3 Pinus taeda | reverse complement strand
TAATTGTCGTTCCCAACTTGATGTTTCCTATAAATTTGGGCAAAGCTTCTATCCGTACTAGATACTCATTCCCACGTATCCAAAGTACCCACGTAATGGAAACTCATTCAACATAGCTAATTTCTATATGTGCATGGAGTTTCACTTGCCTATTTTATTCTCGTGCTATGCATTTTTTCTATTAGTATCGATTGTGAAATCTAGCCCTCCAGATCCTGTGGTAAAATGTCACAATGGATCATATAACTGCACAGTTTCAACTTTCTAATGGTTATGGCATGTTTCCTGACCATAGCACCTGCAAAGATGCACAAGCCCAAGTTGTTTACCCTTCCACCAAAGAGTAGCTTGTGGCCTACATTGTTGAGGTCGTTCAGGAGAACTAAAAGATGAGAATTGTGACTCACTTCTCCAATAGCATTCCTAATATTGTATGTCTTGGTGGGGAGTTATGTCTAATCATCAACACTTTTCATCTAGACCATCTTTTTTCTGTAAAAAAAGGGAAGCATGATAATGATGTTCGAGAGCGGTGTGACCCTTAAGGATCTCATTGATGCCACCGCCAACGAAGGTCTTGCATTACTGCATTTGCAATATTGGATGGGTGTAAGTCTAGGGGGCATGCTAGTAGCTGGTGCTCATGGTAGTTCTCCCTTCGGGAAGGGAAGTGTTGTTCATGAATTATTGTGGGCATGAGATTAGTATTCCTGACTTCGCAAGACAAGGGATATGCTAAGGTTATGACCCTCAATGAAGCTGATGAGGATCTCAATGAACTAAAAGTTTCTCTGGGGATTCTAAGAGTCATTTCTCAGGGATGAATGGGTTACCATATCTTTAGGAATCAATTTTATTAATTACTATGCAAGACATTTAGAATTTAGCCACCTCACAATGAACATTCTATCAAAATTTAATAACAACACTTATAGCTTCTAATTTATCATTTTTCCAAATGATCTTGTAAATTCATTGTATTTGTCAATGATTCGATTGGGATAAAAGATCACAGTGGCTCTAAGAATTTCTTTTTTATCATAAAGAAGGATGGATGTGCACTTGAAGGACTATGCTTGTGCTCAAAAGACGTGCATTGTGCTCCTGAAAAGGGCTACTTACACAAAGTTGGGAGGGTGTACACAAAGCATAGGTTTGCAGACAAGTGGAACATACCAATATTACAAGAGACTTAGTATTGGGTAAATTGATATGGTGTCTACTTATTAAAATACCTCATTCTAGTGTCATCCTCATTGCAAGTGTATAGCTTTATTGGTATATTTTAAAAAAGCACGACCATTGAACATAGTTGTATTGATTTGGGGCATGTGATATTGTGGCTCAGATATCACCCACCTCTTTTCAAATTTCCGATAAAGGGACAGGAGATTGAGGATTTCAAGATCAATTTTCAAGAGTGAAATGCCTATTTTTCATAGTGATTGCCATCAACAAAATTTTATACGTAGGCCCATTACGTTTATATGTGTCCCCTTTATTTTAATCAAAATTACTGGTTTCATGGACAGTTCACCTAATTTAGATGTAGCATGATAGGCAATGGACTGACCAAAATTACAGTAGGGGAATGCTCGAAAGTTTACAGTGAGGTAATGGGCCATGTTTGTGTGTATGTTGAGATTAATGTAGAAACTATTCAAACCAACCCTAGATTAGGATTATATTCTTAGTTTATAGGATTCAGTTCAACTTCCCTAAATGTGTGATTTTTATATATATTCTGTATGTAATGTATGAGAAAAAGGGGTGTACCACAGAGGTAGTCTTACATGTGGTGTTTCACACCTATAAGCTACTCAATTGTTTAATAAAAATCGATTCATTATATTTTTGACATGTTATTAGAGCTATAGGGTTGAGGAAACCTGTACCCTAAGTGGAGAGGGGTCGGCGCGATTGAGGTGAAATTAGCACGAACTTTGGCAAGAAAATCGTGTCAATTTCACTCCTACACTTACGCAATTTTTTATCTTCAGAATGATGCAAGGGCTTGGAGGATAATCGCTCCAACCTTGCATGGGTGGAAAGATTGTGTTTTTTGTCTTTGCATGCTGCGTTTGTTTTTTTTTTTTTATGTGTTGGTCTGCAGTGCGATCCAAATCCATGTGAAATTGAAGCCTGCATTGATCGCAGTGCCAAAGTAGATCTTTGCGTGAAAATGAACCCTGCACGATCCATGGAGAAAATCAGTGAGTATTGAAGCTCGTGCAATCATAAATAGTAATGTGAGCCTGGGTCATGTCGTTTGGATCTATAGCATGAAAGGCAGAAGCCCTAGCTTGAGTGAATCAGAAAAAGCGATGCTGCTCGAGAATTGTATTCATAATTTCAAGGACGAGCTTCCCGAATCTCTAGTATTTTTTTTGGACATCGATTCATATTCAAGAAGATTTTTTAAAAACAAATAATTATCGCTTTTTGATAATTAAATTTTTTTACTCTTTAACTAAAAAAAATATGGAGGGGCTCATTATTAAATGGGGCAATTGTTTTTAAAAGGAAATAATTTAAGTAATCCTTTTAAAAAGGAAAAAAAGGAGTGATTATTTTTTAAGGAAAGAATATGTGCTTTTCATTTAAATTTTTTTATTTAAGTTCTTTATTAAAGAATTCAAGTTCTTTTAATTCTTTAATTAAATAAAAGGAGGGGTTCTTTATCTAAAAAGGGGGCGATTGAAAAAAGGGGAGATCTAGGTTCTCCTTGTTTTGGATTTGGGCTCATTTTTTTACTAGGTATTTCAGATAGTTTACTTTTAAGAAGATCGGTTTTTTTTTTAATTGCCAGGTTGAAGTTTTTTATTCATTCAACATGAATAATCAAGTAGCAAAAGCTTACCTCAATGAAAACAACAAGATGGATGGATCCAATTATTTTGGTTGGAAATTGAAGCTGCAAACCCTGCTTGAGGGACACAATGCATGGACGATTGTGAACAATAATGAGGTGAAACCAAACCTCATTTCAGGAGGAACAACAACAACAATGCAAGACTAGGACAAGCGGGAGACTAACGCGAGAATGCTCCTAAAATTGTTAGTCAAAGATTGCATTATTCCCCATATCCGTGATTGCAAGACTGCACCAAAGATCTGGAAGATGCTCAAAGATCTCTATGAGGTCAAGAACACCAGTCGATTGTTGTTCTTGAAGAGAAATATTCTCTCCATCAAAATGGAGGAGAATGACACAGTTGTAGCATTCATGTTTTAGTTCAAGGAGCTCAAGAACAAGCTGGGAGATATTGGTGAAGTTATGTTAGATACATATCTGGTCATGATTACCATGAATGATATGACTGATGAGTATCAGATGTTCATCAGTGGCTTGAATGTAAGAGAAAAAGCCCCCTGTATTTGAAGAATTGGTAGGGATCCTCATGTAAGAGGAGGAAAGACGACTGACTCATAAACCCCAGAATTTAGATCTAGCCTTAATGGCGGAGAAGAACCCTTCAGAGGAAAGCCAAATGCAGCATAGAATAGTAGCACAAACCCATAGAGAAAGATTCCCTCACCCAAAGGTATGTCTTTCAATAGAAATGACTTTGCGACCAAATGTTTTTATTGTGGTAGAGCCTGTCATATAGCCAAATATTACATTAAAAAGAAGTTTGATGAAGGTCGAAGTGACTTAAGCAACATGCAGGTCAGTTTGTTGATGAGGAACACAGTCAGAACATCAGACTATACATATCTAACTCTGCACTTTTGGCTAAAGAAGATGAAGCAGATACTTAGTTTTTCAACTTAGGTGCATCCATCCACATGACAGGGAATAGACAGTGGTTTGAACACTTCAAAGAGACCAGCAGTGGAGCAAACATTTATCTTGGTGATGATAGAGGATACCAAATAAAATGTTATGGTAATATTCCCATTGTTTTGCCTGATGGAAGTATTAGACATATCCACAATGTGATGTATGTACAAGGGATAAAAGAGAATCTGATCTTAGTTTCTACTATAACTGATCAAAATCTCAAGGTAGAGTTTTATAAATCATATTTGTGTCATTAAAGACCTGCTGGATTGTATTAATCCTATTGCATCAGGTATTCATGTGGGAGGATTATACAAGCTAAATGTAAAAAACTTACCACATCAAGCATTGGTATCATCTTCCATGACTACAGTAGGCTTATGGCACGAGAGGTTTGGCCATATTAACTTCAATGATTTGTTGCTTTTATAGACAAGAGGTATGGTCGGAGGTTTTCTTGTTTTAAAATATGCTTATTGATTATGATGCATGTGCACTGGGAAAGTTGCACATAGATGAATTTCCTGTGAACCCTAATAGAAAGAAGAGAGATATACTCCAACTGGTACACACAGATCTATGCTGGCCTATGTAGACAAGATCGGTAGGTGGTGCATAATATTTTTTATTGTTTATTGATCACTGTACTAGATCTACTTGGGTGTATCTTTTAGGAAGAAAAGAAACACTTTTGAATACTTCAAGGAGTTCGATGTATGGTTGAAAAGCAGATAGGTAAAAGCATCAAGATTCTCCGCTCGAATCAAGGGGGAGGCTTCAAGATAGCTAGTGTACTCAAATACTGCAAAGATAATGGGATACAACAGCAGTTTACAGTACCCCACACTCCTCAACAAAATGGTGTTGCAGAGAGGAAGAACAAAAACCTTGTGGAGTGTGCTCGTAGTATGTTGAAAGGTAAGAATCTTTCTAATGGCTTTTGGGCTAAAGTGATTAATACTGCAGTATATCTAAAGAATAGGAGTCCAACAAGAAGTTTAGATTTCAAAACTCCTTTTGAAGCTTTATTTGGTTATAAGCCTATAGTTAAGCATTTGAGAGTTTTTGGCAGCAAACCCTTTGCTCATATCCCAAAGGAAGATAGAAAGAGACTTGACTCAAAGGCCATCAAATGTATTTTTGTTGGGTATTTTACAGAATTTAAGGCATACAAATTGTTTTATCCCTCTATTCATAAAGTGTTTGCAAGCATAGATGTAGTGTTTCATGACCAGGTTAATGATGGAAGCCATGGGAATGTTAATGAAGAATGGCACATGCCCTTGTTAGTGGAAGAAGGAAGTGAAGAATCAGGCGATAGCAATGAGAAAAAGCATCAGCAACAACAACAGCAGTAGGAAAGGAAAGAAGATGATGTAGATGTCAAGCCAAGTCCAGAAAATGTGATCAGAAAAGGTTTGAAGCTACCCCACCACTCAAGAGATCAAGTGGGAAATCTCAGTTTCCAACAAGATATAGGGAAAATGCTTTATAACTAGTATGATGAATGTTGTTTAACCCTCTAATTATAAAGAAGCCAATCAATATAGTGAATGGAGGGCTGCTATGGAAGAGGAATATGAATTAATTCTCATAAACAAAACTTGGGATTTGGTTAAACAACCTAAAGGCCAATAACCCATAGGATGCAAATGGTTGTATAAGCCTAAATTTAAAGCAGATGGGAGCATAGATAAGTATAAAGCTAGGCTAGTTACAAAGGGGTATTCGCAACAAGAAGGCATAGATTATGATGAAACATTTTCCCCTGTAGCTAAAATTAACACAATCAAAATGATAATTTCTTTAGCTACTAAACATCATTAGATGATTCACCAGCTAGATGTTAAATCTTCATTTTTAAATGCGGACTTAAAAGAAGAAGTCTACTTAGTGGAACCTGAGGGGTTTGTCAAACAGGGGGAAGAACATTTAGTTTGCAGGTTGAAGAAAATGTTATATGGACTAAAACAGGCACCCAAGTCATGGTATGATAGACTTGATTCATTTTTCTTGCAGCATGGTTATAAAACGAGAAAACATGACCCTAATCTTTATACCATGTTTGATAAAGAGGGGAGGATTATTTTGATTTCTTTATATGTATATGATCTAATCATTATAGGGAATTTTGATGATCTCATTAAAGAAATCATAGAGCAGATGTCACAATTTTTTGAGATGAAAGACCTTGGAGAGCTACACTATTGTTTGGGTTTGGAAGTCTCGAGGGATTCTAGACAAACTTTTATGTCACAAAGTAAGTATGTAAGGAGCTTACTGGAAAAGTTCAGAATGGATTAGTGCAAAGTTGCAATAGTACCTTTACAATAGAATTTAAAACTTCATAATGATGATGGATCTAAAGAGGTAGATGCGACGTTGCATAGACAGCTGGTTGAGAGTCTTATCTACTTGACTACAACTAGGCCTGATTTGGCTTATGCAGTCTGTGCATTGATCCAATTTATTTCAAATCCCCTTGACAGCCATTAGATTGTAGCTAAAGGTGTTTTAAGGTATCTCAAGGGAACCTTAGATTTTGGTATTGTTTATGTTGATTCGTGTGATGTTAGCTTGACAAGTTTTTCAGACTCCGATTGGGATGGAAATGTAGATGATAGACGATCCATAACAGGCTATGAATTCAACATTGGATCTGGGGTCATTACATGGAATAGCAAATAGCAAAACACAATATCCTTGTCTTCTGCAGAAGCTAAATATCAAGTTATGTGTGCAGCAACATGTGAAGCAGTTTGGTTGAGCAGACTTCTCCTTGATGTTGGATAAGAACAAAAGGTTGCAACAGTAATCAAATGCAACAACAAGAGCTCCATCAAACTTGCAAATAATCTATTATTTCATAAGAACACAAAGCATATCGATACACAGTTCCATTTTGTGAGGGAGAAAGTTCAGTCAAAATAAATCCATATTGAGTATTATAATAGTTGTGACAATGTTGCTAATATTTTTACCAAACCTCTTCGTAGAATCAAATTTGAGTTGTTTAGGGAAGTGTTATGTATATCTGTGAATCCATTTCTCCATTAATGGGGAGTGTTGAGATTAATGTAGAAATTGTTCAAACAAACCCTAGATTAGGATTTTGTTCTTGGTTTTTAGGATTCAGTTAAACTTCCCTAAATGTGTGGTTGTTATATATATTGTGCATGTAATGTATGAGAAAAAGGGGTGCACTATAGAGGCATTCTTATGGGTGGTGTTTCACACCTGTAAGCTACTCAGTTGTTTAATAAAGATTGATTCGTTGTATTTCTTATGAGATTGTAGTGAGGTAATGGGCCATGTTTGCATTGAAATTGTGTATGTTACGATTGTAGGGAGAAACCAACCCACCTAATGGAGGTAGATAAGAGTTTTCAAATCTCTTTATTGATGTGTGTACATCATACGTCCCATTGAGTATGACCACAATATTGAGATTGTGGAATACTTTAGATTGAGTTTGAATGTTCACTAGTTTAATTTTCATCAAATTTAACTTCTCCAGCTGCAAATAGCCAATCATTACTGGAAAAATTGGGAAGCAACAACTGTTTTATTGTAAATAGATTTAGTTTCTATTCTAGTGTTCTTTTAAAATGAAATTTATGAAATATTGACGAAAAGATCCTTTTAATATCTTTTCTTTTTATTTATTTCTTAAGCAAATTATAAGATGTGATTTGACATTATTGTTTTCATTTTTAGCATAATGCTCTTTTGTATATACACTATTATAGATTTATTTTTAATATGGATTTAACGGTTGGAAAGGCGGAGTAGACAAAGAATGAATTCATAGGTAAAACACGAGCTGATGCTCTTCTATTGATCAAACAAAACGTGATTCATTGGTATTTAAACCTTTTCGACTAATGACTCTCCTAAAATATCTTGACATGCAACCACACACTAAAATTCATTTATCACTTAACTCGGCTTGACTCAACACTCAAACACTCAATGACTCAATGACTCAGTTAACTGGCTCTTTATGTCTAGCTAACTCCACATGCGGGAATAATTCCAATTTCTAACATTAGCCTAAGTCAAGAGATCAAATTTCTTAACGTACTTTAGAGTGAAATTTCATTATTTAAATTGTATTTTAAATACTAAATAGAACATCATATACACAACACACACACATATATATGTTTATAAAATAAATTTTTAACCATACAAATTATATTATTTAACAACTATGTAAATAATTTTTATATTTAACAATTTTATTGTTATATATATAGATATATATGAAGTGATGATATCGACATAAATTAGTTAATATAGATCTTTACAACAATTTATTTAAATCTCTTGTTGAAATAATTTTGAAAAGTTTAAGATTTAAACATACAACTTATTCATTTTTTTATTATAGACGACATTATTTTTCTATTTAGAACATAATTTTTATTTTTATTTTTATTTCTTATTTAAAGGGAACGGATGGATAGACATCTCTCATATTGATATATGAATAAAATGTATAAAATTAGTTATTAATTTTTATAATTAATTTTAATGTTTTTGTATGTTTTTGTATGTTTGTGTTAATTTGTATTATAATTAAAAGCATAAAAAAATATTTGAGACACATTTACCATTGAAGTTTGCACATTAGTTCTTTTTTTGCATAATTACAAATTTTAATAATGGTATTAAATTAAAGATCATAATCGCATTTACATCAATACATGACATATAAACACAAGGGTTTCACTTAATGCACTCACATATCACGTGTGTTCGTGCCATACTAAATAATATTCTTAATTTGAATATATATTGGAAAATGCCTCTAAAAATCACATTATTTAATCTCTATCAATACACTTTCCCAATTTAAAAAACCCCTACTTTCACTAGATAGGTATCCATTTTTTCATTAACATATTTTATACCTCTTTATATTTTTCATTAACTTTAAACTCCATATTTTATACCTATCAATATAAAAACTCTTTAGCACCTATTATATAATCAACATATTATGTCAATTTTTCCTCAATATATGATCCGAAATTGATCGATGGATGATCAAGGATCTAGAAAAGGCCTAAAAGTCAAAGTTATTAGATTTAAGTGGAAGAAATGCCATTCTGTAGATCTCGCAGAAACGACTCCAATGCAACTTTAATGAGTGCATTTGGCCTCCAGATTAATGAGAAACTACTTGTTGAAGTTTGTGACGAATCAGTGTATGTCACATTTTTACTACTCAACACATGGAATTTACAGTCAATAGGTCAAGATGAAACATCTTTGGTTTAGTTGCAAAGTGAAATAATGGGTTGAATGGATTAAAAGGTGATTTTAACACGGTAATGTCATAGTTTACAAAAACGTATGTAAACACACTATGTAGTGGAATGGCGCAAATGGATATGTGTTATAAACCTAAGTTCAAATCATGAGAATGAAATATATTACAAACTACATGTTACAATGCATGGTGGAGGTTAATATTAAAGTGTTAAACCATGTGACAACACCACCATGGAGTTCGTACACGTTGGAGACTTTCGGTCTTGACAACACCGCCATTATCACTGCTCCAAGCCACTGGATCAATCGCTCCACCGTGTTCACATGCCATGGGTTCTAATGTGATACCACCACTGAGAGTTCTATGCTATGTTTAATATGTACTTCAACACACTTGCCACAAAATCTCCGCTTAAAACCATGGGAACAAACGACGTGACGTGTTCCAGATCCACCGTGACTGCAACAGTTCCACCACTCCACCATTCACATGCTATATTCAATGTGGTTGTAACAATTTATGCCATCAGGTAAAATACAATGTGTTTGGGTTGTAACTATATGCTAAGTTTGGGAAACCATATAAACGTGCCAGAGTTTAAGGTAGTATATGGTTGATATGTGCATAGTTCCATTGCACCAAATGTAATGTTTTATATGGTGTGGTTGTAAACAAATGTTAAAAATAGAACCATATTGTTATATGGTTATAACAATGTGATATGTAATTTAATTCATACTATGTTTTCCATTAGGGTTTTGTTACAAACACTTTATATACATGTAATGTTATGCCATGAAGGGGAAAAGAGAGAAAGATAGGAGAGGCGAGCTTGGTTCCTTGAGAAAAATTATAACATTCTATGTAGCATAAGAGTATTTAGGGTAGGTTTTGGAGACTTGGAGACAAAAATTTGCATGCTTATTTCTGGAGTCGTAAGAGATCTTTTTCTAAGCCGTCATTTGCAACGAAATTCTGAGGTCGAGCAGAACACGACTGGACCAGCTAGGGATCTTTGTGATGTAAATTTGACATATTTTTTTGGGGCTTTGAAGTTTGAATATAAAGGACTCCCTGTTGAAGACCAGGGCCCAAAGATGTAGGCTTGAAGATAGTCAAAGTCTGTTAACAATCTCTTGTGTCGCTTTTATTCTCATGTGTTTCTATTCTATTTTTTCCAAATTTCTTATCAGTTCTTCATGCTTATGTGTTTACTGGTGTTTTTAAGAATCATGCATTAACACTATTTTAACAGCAAATGAATCAAATTTCAGATAAACAATATTTTTGGGATCATTTGGTATCAGAGCGAGTTGTTGATAATTGTGATTTGAATTGTGCATGATCGGAGGGAGAAAATCAAAGCTTGTTGAAGGGATCTAGAAATTGGCTCAAGAAGAAGGACAACTTGAGGAGAAGATATGGCTGAAGAAGGAAGTGATCATCCATTTGGATCTAATGTAGGCTTCGTGGATGCTTTCATGACCTTGCTAGCCATGGTCGAAGAAATGTATCGAGAGTTTAAGAAAGAAAAAGGTGAAGATGCAAAATCTAAAGACGAAGAAAGAAAGCCATCACAATTTGGAAAGGAAGATGAAAGCAATCAAAAATACCCTATCACTTCTCTCTTGACTCCACCTGAAACTTCGAAACTGTTGTTGAAACTCGATGTTAATTTTGAGTTACCCATGTACAATGGAGAAGTTGATGCCGAGAATCTTGACAAAATGGAGGATATTATAGCGTGCAATAGATCATTGAAGATGGAGTCAAAATCAGACTAGCATTGCTTCATTTAGCGGGAACAACATTGATCTGGTGGCAAAGTAAGTTACAAGAATGTTCTCAGCATATTAGTTATATTTTTCCATCATGGTTTGATTTTATTACTGCTCTTAGAAAGAAATTATATCCATTGGGATATAAGGGAAAAGCTTTAATAGAACGGCAAGGATTAAAAGTTAAGAAAATTCATTCAGTGCAGCAATATACAAATGAGTTTCGTAATAAGGTGTTGATGTTAGATATTCCTTTGTATACTCAAGAAATTGTAATGAAATACATAGGATGATTACCTGAGTATGTTTACAATACTGTATTTATGTTTAGTCCTACTAACTTGGATGAAGTGGTAGTACGAGCAACTTACATTGAAGACCTTAAGTTGGGAGTTGGGGTATCATCAAAATCGATAGCCAAAATGGAGAGCAAGGGAAAAGGGAAAGCGAAGAAAGTAAACATCACCAAGAAGGAGGTTGAAAATATCTCTTGTAAACATTGCTAGAAATAGGGCCATGACGAGGATCACGGTTGGAAAATTCATTTTTATGAGAGATTTTTCGGCATAAATCACATGAAATTTCATTTGTCAATGCTTTTCGAACCCACTAGTGTGGTTCATCATCAAGACAAGTTAAAGAATCAGAGCCAGCATGCATGTTAAATACTCAGAGTAGAACATCAAACGGTTGTAATAATTGACCAGGCAACGACTATATTGACTAACGGCTAACTTTGACTGGGAAACAACTAGTTAGACAGGACCCGGGGTATAACTATCTTAAATTAAAAATTAAAATGAGTCCTAAAAGTTATAATCATTCTATAACTAATTTAATGTT
>APFE030014450.1:16216-34782 GCA_000404065.3 Pinus taeda | reverse complement strand
GAATAAAACTATGGTGTATTAAATTGCTTAATTATTTTAACTATAAATTAATAAAATATTAACTTAGATCATTTTCAAAAGTAATAAATTTTGTTCTTATTAATTAAGTTAACATTATTAGAATATAACTAATACAATATCTCCTATCATATAAACAGTTCATTAAAGACTAAAGGCCAGTGAAACCAAATTGGATCAAAAAAGGGAAGCAAAAGATTGCAGCAAGAGTGAAATCGTTGGACCTAGGGTCAAATTCAAGTGACGAGACACAGATCGCAACATTGGTTATGATCGACAAACCTGATGAAGGCAATGATTCTAATAGTTCCATATATAAGCTATTTCATATAATGGTTGTTATGAAACATAAAAAGATCGACACATTGTTAGATAGAGGATCTCAAGCTAACCTAATTTCAGAAAAAGTGGTTCAGCAATTGGGATTGAAAACCATAAAGCATCTTAAATTCAATACATTAATTTGGATGAGAAGAAATTATAAATTACGAGTAACTCGGCAATGCATGTTACCATTGCATTAACTTCTCAATTTAAGGCTAAGGTGACGTGTGATGCGTAAAACTAGATAATTATGGGATGGTCTTGGGTATCTCGTATTTATATGATAGAAAAGAAACCTTTTACAGGGAACATAATCAATATCTCTTGTTCAAAAAAGGAATTGAATATGTTGTACATTCTCATAACACAAAAATGGATAAATCTCTTTTTATAGTTGAATAGTTAAAACAAATGGCTTATGCTAGTAAAGATGTTCTGGCACAATTGAAAGAACCTAAGCAAGAGATCATAAAGTTATTTACAAAAATATATATATATATATATATAAGGAATCTAAAGTTGTACATCAACAAGAGTTGCAACATGATAGCCTGAGTTTTGTTTCAGCTATGAAAGGAAAGAAGGGTATGATTTCATATATGTCAATACTTTCAATGTTGTTAATCGGTTTTCTACTATTTAGTGGTGTCTAGATATTAGAAACAAATGTAAATGTAGATGTGGGTGAAAAGGGACTTGATATATTTTGTAGTTTGTGTGTTTTGATGACAATTGCAGGATGAGTAAAGTGTACAAGGTCATAACATGGTGGAAAGGTATCGGCCAATTGGGAAAATGGAACCCACATTTGTTTTATGGAAGTTAAGCCTTTTGGAGGTCCAAAAGGTCTCAGAGGAGAGGAAATTATCTGAAATTGATCAATGGATGATCAAGGATCTAGAAAAATCCTAAAAGTAAAACTCACTAGATTCAAGTGGAAGTAGTGCCATTACATAGAGCTCGCAGAAATGACTCCAACACAACTTGAATGGGTGCATTTTGCCTCCAGATGAATTAAAAACTTCTTGTTGAAATTTTTGACAAATCAATGGATGTCGCATTTTTACTACTCAACACATAGCATTTACAGTCATCAGGTCAAGGTGAAACATCTTTGGTTTGGCTGCAAGATGAAATAATGGGTTGAATGGATTAAAAAGTGATTTTAACATGGTGATGCCCTAGTTTAAAAAAAAAAAACCTATGTAAACACACTATGTAGTGGAATGGCACAAATGGATATGGGTTATAAACCTAATTTTAAAACATGACAACGAAATATATTACAAACTACATGTTATAATCCATGGTGGAGGTTAATATTAAAGTGTTAAACCATGTGACAACACCACTGCTGAGTTGGTACACATTGGAGCCTTTCGGTCTCGACAACATCGTCATTATCACCGCTCCAAGCCACAAGATCCACCGCTCCACTGTGTTCACATTCCACAGGTTCTAATGTGATCCCACTGTCGATAATGCTATGATATGTTTAATACGTAGTTCAACACACTTTCCACGAAATCTCTGCTTCAAATCATGGGAACAAATGACGTGACGTGTTCTGAATCCATTGCGACCGCAACGGTTCCACCGCTCCACCATTCACATGCTATATGATGTGGTTGTAATAATTTATGCCACGGGGTATAATATGATGGGTTCGGGGTGTAACTATATGCTAAGTTTTGGAAACCACATAAACACGCCATAGTTTAAGGTAGTATATGGTTGATATGTGCATAGTTTCCATTGCACCAAATGTAATGTTTTATATGGTGTGGTTCCAAACAAATGTTAACAATAGAACAATATTTTTATATGGTTATAACAATGCGATATGTAATTTAATTCAAACTATGTTTTCCATTAGGGTTTTGTCACAAATCCTATATATATATGTAATTTTATGCCATGAAGGGGTAGACAGAGAGATAGGAGAGGTGAGCTTAGTTCTTTGAGCGGAATTGTAACAACATTCTATGTCGGATAAGAGTATTTAGGGCATTTTTTGGAGACTTGGAGGCGAAACTTTACATGTTTATTCTTGGAGTTGTAAGAGGTATTTTTTTGAGCTGTTAGTTGCGTTGGAATTCTGAGGTCAAGCAGATCACAGCTAGACTAGCTAGGGATCTTGTTGATGTAACTTTGATGTACTTTTTTGGGGCTTTGAATTTTTAATATAAATACCTCTCTGTTGAAGACTAGGGCCTAGAGATGTGGGCTTGAAGATAGTCAAACTCCATTAACAATCTCTCGTGTCACTTTTATTTTCATGTGTTTTTGTTCAATTTGCTAGAAATTTCTTATTGATTGTTCATACTTATATGTTTACTCTTATTTTTAAGAATCATGCATTAACACTATTTTAATAGTGAATAAATCACATTTCAATTAAACATCTTTTTCGGATCATTATATATCCCCTATATAAATGCACATGACGTAACATGGTATTAATCCCCAAATAAAATTCATGCATATAAATTTCTTTTATATCTAAATCATATATTTAAACCATCATTAAATAATAAACATTAAAATTTACAAAAATTAATTATAAATTTACTCTACCAATATAAATTTACTATGCCCTTAGTAAATCCCCACCTATCAAATTATCAAAAATAGAAATATTAAAGAATTGTTCTACTCAATAAGACACGTGGATGAAACCATGTCAACAAAACAATTAAAAAAATGTTTTACTCCAAACTTGCCATGGTCCCATTGATTCTTTGTGAAGCATATGAAGTCGAAAAGCCATATGTTTTACCAGAATATTAGATTTTAAGGAAGTACCTTTTGAAAGAATAGTGAGTTTTACAATATGATAATATTGTAAGATAGTCAGGGCTTATGAAACGTCGTTCCATTGTCATTCTCTCCCCCACTCGTGTTAGAGGTTAGGAACGTGGAACCTGAAACGTGGTGCATAGGTTATGAAACACTCTCCTTACATCAATGCAAATATAGGTCGAAATTCAGCATTTGTTTTTCTTTCAAGGAGGTCAAGCGAGAACATAAAATTTCATACATATACCCCTCTCTCTTCACAATTCGTCCATGAACAAGAGAATTCTCTCACTTACAATCACTCCCATTGTCCACCAAGCGTACTAGTGGCCCCTTCTTGTTCACCATTGTGTATGTAAGTGTGTCTGGCTAGGCGAAATGGATTCAATTTATCAATTAAACTGAGGATTTAGGAATTTGTGAACTAGTAATAGGTCAGAATCTTCATCGGAAAAAGTTAATTTGTGAGTGATAATAGCGTAAAGAAATATCGCACCAAAACTTATGTTTTATGTTTTACAATTGTTACCTGTTGTGTATGAGGCATATATTGTTGCCATCAACAATATAAATAGCTTATTTCACCATCGTTGGTACTATTGTTGAATTCAAAATGGAAGTTTGATTAGTGACATAGAGTCATGGAGTGAAGTCCATAATATTGATTTTTCTTTAATATCAAAATTCGAAATATTTTGTTTAGGTGGTTGAATGAAGAGTTACATTAACATTTGCTCTTATAAGTCATTCATATGTATATATGGTGTATATTGTTATCTTCAATAATAGAAAACATTTGTTTTACCATTTTCAGTGTTAGTGTTGAATACAAAATTGAAGGTTGATTAGTGGATTCCATAATATTGATATTTTTTTCAATATTAGAATTCAAAATACTTTGTTAGGGTTTTTGTGTGAAGATTTACATTAATATTTATGATCCGCACACTTCCACGAATAGGCCATTACATTGTTTTGTAAATTCATTTATATATATATATATATATATATATTATATATATATATATATATATATAATTATATATATACAGAGAGAGAGAGAGAGATCTTTGTGTGTCGGGCATATATTGTTACCTTCGATAATACGAATCATTTGTTTCACCATCATTGGTAATGGTGAATACAAAATGGAAGGTTGAATAGTGACACAGATTTAGCTGAGTCAATAATATTAACATTTTTTTCAATATCAGAGTTTGAAATACTTTGTTAGGGTTTTGACGGAATGGTTACACTAACATTTACAATTCATGCACTTCCACGAAGAGGCCATGGAATTTCTCTGTAACTATGTGTGTGTGTGTGTGTGTTAGAAACAATGGAACCCAAGAAACTACTGAGTGAGTGATGAACCAATAGTGTGATCAAATTATACAAGCCTTAAAATTTACACTTTTCAATCACTTTACCAACCACTCATGTAATCATCATCATAACCCAATCATGTAAAACATAACATCATAAATATTATCATACACATGTGCAACATATATATAATACATTAATATTCTTTCGATTTCTTTGGCAAATACAAGCTTCAACTTGGTATTACATCACTACCTCACAAGCTTCCACTTGTAGGTTTATTAGTTGCCACTAAAAGGAACTTCTATCCCTCCTCATTTATTAGCTACTACTGAAAGAGATTGTTCACCTTGCTCATTTACCAACCACTGTTGAAAGGGACTACTTACACTACTCATTTATCAACAACTACTAAAATGGACTACTAAAGCCAAATTGCAAGCTACCACTTGCTGGCAATGTTGATCCACATTTCGTCCATTTTCAAACTCAAATCAATAGCCAACTTCCTTCCATAAACAAATAAACTTCTTACCTCAACCACGCACCACAAACACCAAAAAAAAACTTTAGTAATTCATGAATTTTTATCAAAATAACAAACACGCTGGCAACATCAATCCTTAACAATTTCTAATTTCACCACAAAAACTATTTGTTAAATACATCAAAAACACCATTCACCAATTCATCCTCTATCTTCTCAAACACCTTTGAGACACCAAAATTTATCTTTGATTTACCTCTCATGCATACCAAAACTATGCATCTCATGCATAAACCTTTATTTTTTATCCTTGTCCTGCTTAAATATATCTTTTGAGCTAGCTCTCCAATTCTTCTAACTCTCTTTACTTATTTCTGCAAGAAAAATTGAGTTAAATTATTGTTTTCCTCCATTCTGGTAAGTTACAAGATTCAATAGGACTTTTTCTAAATCTAGCACATCACCAAATTTAGCTATTATGCGAAGTGTGCCACCAAGTATGTCCATGTCGCTATTTTCACTGCCAACTCGTTCATGCATGTTTTATGCCAATATAACTATTCAACTGGTTTGGTGAGTTTACCAAAATTTGGCATAAAATAACATATTCTCCACTACCGACCTATTTCAGGCTTAAGCATTCAAACTTAAGGAAACACACTTTGAACAGAATTTTCAAGTTGTCGAACATTACTTTGTTGGGCCCATTTCTCTTTCATGCCAAGGGCTAATTTAACACAACACACTCCTGTGCCTTCGATCATAATGCTACATAAGCCTAGTCCTAATGCATTGGCTTTAGTTTCGGCTTCATTTCCCTTATGAAATTTCATAAACACCTCCTGGGTTTCCTTCTATGGGTGGTGTATCCTAAGCGTACTCTTATTGGTTTTACATTGTGTCGTGTACGCTGAATCTATTTCCTAAGGATCTGTTAAACCATATCTCCTTACCATGTGCTCACTTGATTTCTTTCATAGCTTGAGGAATGGGATGAGGTGTCCCGATGAGAACCACTAAAATACTCGTGAGCCAATAAATGACCAACTAGGGTGAGTTGTTTGCCACATACGCCTGACACCTAGTTAGCCCAGAGCTTCCTCTATTATGCTAACTCGAAACCTTCCAGTGTCCTAACATAGGGATGATCTATCCCTATGGGACCACTCCTACGCATTTGGACCAATCAATGACAAACTGGGGTGGTTTGTGCTTTCATGTCATCTGCCACCTTATTGAGAATCCTAGTAAGCCCAAAGACCTTCGACTATTCACCTTAGTATCCATTTAGGGCTACCCATTTAGGGTGACATCATGCTTACATCATCAATACCACATGGATTTATCTGAGTCGTGACACATGCCACTCAAATTTCGCCCACTTAGCCACCAAAAAATGTTGAAAATGCATGCCACGTTTCCTCGGGTCTAACATCATGGTAATCTCATCCTGAGCTAGTAAAATTCTACTACGTGTCACTATTTGATTTTTCAATGTCATTCTGGGTACGAAAGAAAAATGGTTCGGGCCTTGTGTCTTTTTTTGTTTAATTTTTGTGTTAAAATTTAAACAAAAAATTCACAAAGTTCAAGAGTTTACGGTGTCGACTGCCATAATTTCTTGACTTCCTCTCCATAGGTCCTTTGATGTTTCCTTCTCTTTGCACCACTTCCTTTGGCCCTATGTTATCCTAGATTTTCAGCATCTATGTGCACCTTTGTTTTTCTAGTAAGTCCTCTTGAGGCAAGAAGCCCCATGGGGACCCTTGCTGTTGAACTCTCCATCAATCGAATGCCTACATTTTCTCGGTTATGTTGTGTGGAATTTCCACCTCTCCCTGGGCTTATGTCATCCCATCTATTCCTTTTGTGTGCACTTTTGGCATCATTCGGGGAAACTTCGTATGGAGGATTTCTATAATGGGACCTTCGTTAGCCAATAAGAATGGTTTTCGCTGCTAACATCCTCTTGAACTTGCATCATCCTAGGCACTCCCCTTTATGTGCACCTTTGATCCTTCAGCAAAAAACTCTATCGAGATGAGCTATCATATGGGCTCCAATTGATCCGAATGGAAAATGGCATCAACCGATGGTACTCATCCACCCATATTATTCATCGACCCATGGAATTTACCCATGGTATTGTAAATGGAATCCGCCTGTGGTATTGTAAAATCCACCCATGGTATTCATTCACCCAAGGAATTGACCCGTGGTATTGTAACTGAAAAATACTATAAGTAACAAGTCAGATTTTGTAAAAGGATAGATTGTCCCCCACAATGTAGCCTTTATAGTGCAGAGGCATGTAGCCACCACATCTCTTCTAAGAGATAAGCTACCATCGCCCTAGCTGGTTTATTTTCAACTTTGTTTGTAAGCATATTTCAGTGTTTTCCATTAATGAAATGGAGTATTATTTCTGCTGCATGTTTGTGTATATGGTTATCTCTGTATTTTTTTGCGTTCCTATTTAAATCTAGATCAGTGGTATCAGAGCAGGTTATGATTCCATGGGAGGCGACTTTGCAGATCGGATCTGAAACATTTGGTACAAGATTTACAAAACAAATACCAGATCTGGATTCCTTTCGAAAAATCACCCAATTTAAAAAAAAAGGGTCGAATCGGAGTTCGGATGTGGGAGATATCGCTCATTTAAAATCATTCATTTTATCAGAATTTTTGTGACGGCGGAACTGTTACAGCGCGAATCTGAGATCTCAAAGTGTCTAGATAAGGATTTCCAACTCATGGGAAGATGCAAAATGATCCTTCTGCTTCCAAAAACAGGTTATAATAAATATTCTGAGTTATATTGACTGAGTTATGCCCATTTTAATTCTGGAGCAACATTCGGAGTGGGTTCCCATTGGAGACGTGCCCTCCCACCCAACTTTAGTAAGCACCTGCTTCACATTCATCAGTTTCAACATAGCAGCATTCGGCTTGGGTTATTTGGAGACGTGCCCTCCCACCCCAGACTATGTAGGCACCTGCTACTTCATCAGAAACCAACATCATAGTTATGGGTCAACTGCATAAAATCCTTGTCATCGAAGTCCATTTGCTAGGCCACATACTGTCAGAATCACAGTTGGTCACAAGCATTACAGGGTATCTCTATCCTCGGATCTTCGTTTATCAGGGTTTTGGGTTAACCACATAAAACCCTTATCTTCAGTGGCTCTTCATTTTCAACAAAGGCTTCGCAGGAGGGAACTTTACGCAATGGGGACCATTGCTTCTTAAGGAGGGAGGAATGATCCGAATGGAAAATGGCATCAACCCATGGTACTTATCCACCCATATTATTCATTGACCCATGGAATTTACCCATGGTATTGTAAATGGCATCCCCCCGTGGTATTGTAAAATCCACCCATTGTATTCATTCACCCAAGGAATTGACCCGTGGTATTGTAACTGAAAAATACTATAAGTAACAAGTCACATTTTGTAAAAGGACAGATTGTCCACCACAATGTAGCCTTTACAGTTCAGAGGCATGTAGCCGCCACATCTCTTCTCAAAGATAAGCTACCATTGCCCTAGCTTGTTTATTTCCACTTGGGTTTTAATAAAAAGTTTCTTTGTGGTTTTGTTTATTGGGCACTCTCCTATTTTTCTTCTGATAATACAAGTTTTCAAATCTTGGGGGTCTCTACCCCAAGATCCATTTCAAGTTTCCAGATCTTGGGGGTCTCTCCTCCCAAGATCCATTTCAATCTTTTAGATCTTGGGGGCCTCCTCCCAAGATCCGAATCACCAATGCGAGCTAATAAGAATGCCTTCCACCACTACATTATGATTCATGTTAACCTAATTCTTTGATTTATCGACTCTACCAAAAATATCCACTAAGTTTGGAAAAAGCTTCCAACTTTCACAACTTTTGTCACCAATTAGACCATAACTCCAAATATATAGTTGTAAGTTTGAATTTGGGGGTATTGTACTTTGATTTCCAGTAACTTCTAATCTAGAGGGCCATTTGCAGACTTCCATATACCACTCGAAACTTATTTTAGAGCTCTACTTACTTGAGTGGGTGCCAAGTTCTCTTGAGTTAATTTTCTAAACTAAAAATGGCTTCAAAATGATTCCACCTTCTCCATCTTTGCCTTTTACCATATTTTGAGTTGATTTTCCTTCTTCTTGCAACCATCTTTACTCTTGTCATAACCTCCTTTGACATTATTTTCAATCTTCTTGTGACACCACTAATCTAATGACAACACATTTTTCAATGCTTATCTGACATATGCCTTATGCAAAGAACACCTCCCACAGTGAGAACATGTCAATACTTGACATCAATGAACACCTCCCTTGAAAATATATTCTAAAAGCCTCCCATCATCTTCTTTACCTTTTCCATAAATGACAACATATACCAACAATATCCCGTGTTGGAATTGATGGAAATGCCATAAGCAAATGAAATAACATCACCAATGATCAATCAAAGGTAAGTGCACTTTTCTTCTCTTCTCTTCTCTTCCTCTTTGTGGATGTTGCTACCCCTATGATGCACTTATTCTTTGTGTCCTTTTTCTCTAGTGCACTGTTTTTTTTTTTTGGTTTTGGGTCTTCTCTTCTCCCTTTACTTTGTTTGAGGTACTTTTCCCCCTTTTACATCAATGGAAAATATACTAACATGCACCCTTTGTCAACATCTCCCCATGTCTTGTTGATCTTTTGGACCTATCAACCATTTCATTTTATGTTGACAACTTTAGGTATCTCTAATTTTATCTAAGCAACTTCATTTACATCCTGTGTAGAATATTGAGTTGAAAGGAGAGGAGTAACTACTCCCAATCTCTACCTCAAGTAGTCAAGAGGGATCTCTTGCTAAAATAACACATACTGAGCTATAAGAAAAATCATGCATGTTGGTCTAAGTCTTAGTTAGGATTACATTCATAATAGTCTCGCTTTCTACATACACCTATCCTCTAGCAAAAATAACATCCCATCCTATGCATGACTAATACTGTCAACTTTTCAAGTAATGAGAAACAAAGTACAACACTTAGAAGTGCTTATATGGAAAACATAGAGGGACTCTCACCAATGCATGCTTAAACCAATAACTCGACATATAATTTACTTAGTAGACTTCTAATGGTAGTAATATCACCATGAACATTAGCATATAAATTAGAACTCTTTCAGCAACACTTGGACTGACAATCTCCTACTATGAGTATGAATACCACACTTTGGAAAAAATATAATTAGAGTTAATAGCAATTGTCAATACCTTTGAGATCAATGATACCAATTGCTTAATTGATCCCACTGATACCCTTTTCTTAGCACTTTATAATTGAGTGTTCTACCCGTATGATAATGTTGTCTTCACCATTCGTTATCTCAACAAATCTGATTTATGATAGAAATTACTAATTTAATATTCTAGAAGAATCACGATATTCATTCCATTCATCATATCTACAACAAAAACTATGACCATTCAAACAACATTAATTTACAACAACAACACCATCAACCTCTATATTCCATGTTTATCCTTAAGCAAAAAACAACTGATACCAATTGTTAATTGAGTAATTTGATACCAAAATGTTAACTTGAGTATACTCCCTCTATGGTTATGCTTCCTCTTGGGATTAGGAATCTATAAACATACTTGCACAATACAAGGAAACTTTGACAATAAACAATTCGTCATCTTTTTTCTGTCATCACCATCTATACTCAGTCTTTCAATTTCCCTTAACATTTATATGCATTACTTGCCATTTTCCTTTCTTATCCTTGCATCTATCCTTTATAGATTATCTTGAAGCCAACCTCTTCTTTTCAATGAAGAAGGACAAGGGGTCTACTCCCCCTGAGTAGATTATCTCCCTTTTTCTCCCACACCTGGTTATGGTGAGTTTTTACTTGGTCAACACCCTGACCTAATAACCTACGTTGGTTTGATATTATTGCATGAGTGAGTGACTTCTTCCTATATTATGAGCATACAAACCACTCTTGATCTTCTTTCCTGTGTTTATTCCTAATTTTTGTCTGTGTTGCATTAGAGAACTAACTGGGTTGTTGTTTTCTTTGACTGATCCGAGTCTTTTCATCTTACATCTTCTATAAAATAGATCAACCTTGGGAATTTTAGGCTCTTATCTGCTAACTCCCTATTGGTAATCTTTAAAATCACAACTTTATTCTATGCTACCTCCATGCACCATTCGACATGCCCCTCTTATTATTGCTATTATAACTCCTGCGTGGTTTTCCTTGCTCGCTCCTGAGATGATCCATACTTTCGTTTGAAATATTCTGGAAAGGGGGTGCATTCTTTCCAAGTTTGCATCTAGTTTCGTAGAGACAAAAATTCTTGCCCCTATAATATTCAACATTATTTTGAAAAGGGGAATAGGAGTTATCCTTCTTAACAAAGCTTCTACTCATCGGATTTCTTGGACTAATATTGGCCCTACTGGTGCTTTTGGGCATCTCATAATTTTGCTTTTGAGGGGAAAAGGTTCTTTGTTTATGGTTATTCAAATTTCTCTAAGAAAATTGTGACTTCTATTGAAATAGAGTGTTCCACCTATTATTTTGCAACTTCTTTTTCTTATCTGGAAACTTAGAGGCAAAGTTCCTTGTGTGACAACAACAAAAGCATATTAAAGGTTCCATACTTTTGGCTTTATTTTTGGAAGTCCTTTTGTCCTTTTGTTGATGTGATAGATTTTCTATGAATGTCACACTACTTTTTCCTCCTTTAACAAGGCTGATGGATCATTTAATTGCTGCTGTTAAGTCACTTTCTTTCAAATATTGTCTCAGCCTGAGGGGAACTTTGGCGAGTTCTAATCTCATCATAACTCTTTTCATGTTTATGATAGATTCAACAATTTCTCTTTTCATATAATGATATCATCTTAGAGTTTATAATTTGAGGTTTTAAGCTTTTTGATATACTTAAAAGCTGATATGAGCTTCCTTCTTAAATTAATATTTTCTTCAAGATATTCCAACCCAATAGAAGAGCTATTAGATTCACAAAAAGTGTCTATTTGACTTGCAACCTATGCAATATGTTGTTCCCTTGCCAACTCTAGGGAATTTTCTATTGATACATGGGATATCCTATCTTCTTCTCTACCAGAGGTGCACCCATTGAATTCTTGAACAGTGTCTAGATTCGTTATTGCTATTAAATCGGTTCCTTCTTTACTATTACTAGATGAAAAATTCTCTCTTCCATCAAAACTTGTAATTGAGTAGCTTGGAGATAAATGGGTTATTGTTCTATAGTAACAACAAAACAACAACTTACTTGTAGATTGCATCTCCTATGAATCCTCTAAGTGTTGATTAATAGGATGACCATTTTCTACTTCATTCTCTATGGAAAGCCTCTTGAAATTATCATTAGCTAGAGTGTCTTTCTCATAAATGGTCTACAATTTATCCCATATCCTCTTGGAATTATGACAACAAATTACTTTATCAAGATTTAAATTGGATAATCCTCTGAATACTTCCTTCTTGTCTTGATCATCAACCTCATGATTTGTTAATACATTCTCCACATATCCATACATCCAAATCAAGAGATTCCAAGTATGTTCGCACTCTTACCTTCCAAGTTTTATAATTTGACCCATTAAAAAATGGAACTCCATCAGAGGTATTACAGTCCTCATTTTCCACGATCCCTGATCTTCCTTCTAGCTATTAAATTGATCTTGAAGTAACTTGGTTGCTCTAATACCAATTGTTAGAAATAATGGAAACTAGGACATTACTGAGACGGGGGTGGATCAATAGTGTGATCAAATTATACAACTCTTAACAATTTACACTTTTCAATCCCTTTAGTAACCACTCATGTAATCATCATCATAACTCAATCATGTAAAACATAACATCATAAAAATTATCATATACATGCGTAACATATACATAACACACCAATCTTCTTTTATTTCTTTGGCAAATACAAGCTTCAACTTTCTATGACATCATTGCCCCACAAGCTTCCACTTGTAGGCTTATCAAATTATATTGAAAATAACTTTTGTCCTTGCTCATGTATTAAATACTACTAAAATGGATTGCTTCCCCTACTAGTTTATCAACCAATATTGAAAGGGACTACTGCCCCTTCTTATTTATCAGTTACTACTGAAAGAGACTATTACCCCTAAAATGCTAGCTACCACTTGCTATCCATGTTGATCCATCTTTCATCCATTTTCAAACTCAGATCAACATGTCACCTCATTCCATACACAATAAAACTTCTTACCTCAACCACTCACTACAAACACCATAAAAAAACATCAACATTTGATTACAGAACAAAACATGAGACACGCCAACAACATCAATCCTTAACAATTACTAATTTCACCATAAAAATGATTTGTTGAATATATCAAAAACACCATTCACTAATTCCTTCTCTTCCTTCTCAAATACTTTTGAGACATAAAATTTGATCTCTAAATCACCTCTAATGCATACCAACACTCTGCATATCATTGCACCAACAACCTCCCTCACCTTGGTTGTTCAATACTGCTTATAAAGTAATTTGGACTCATATTTTGGATCAAAACTTTTGTTATCTTTATATTTTTATAAATTTATTTTTTCATTTTTCCTACTTCAAACATGTCTTCTAAACTTTCTCTCCAAGTCTTCTAACTCTCCTTACATGTTTCTACAAGAAAAGGTGAGTTAAATTATTGTTTTCCTCCATTCTAGTAAGTTACGGGATTTAGTAGGACTTTTCCTAAATCTAGCACACCACCAAATATAGCTATTATACCAAGTATGTCATCGATTATGTCCATGCTGCTATTTGCACTACCAACTCGGTCATGCTTGTTTTATGCAATTTTTTTTTTTTGGTTTGGTGGTTTTACCATATTTTGGCGTAAAATGCCAAATTTTTAGCTCCTAACATGTTTCATCATTAAGCCTTCAAACATAAGGAAAAACACTTAAAAAAAAAAAATTCAAGCTGTAGAACATTACTTTGATGGGCCCATTACTCTTTAGCCCCAAGGGCTAATTTAACACTACACACTCTTGCATCCCTAATCACAATGCTACATATGCTACATATGCCCAGTCCTTGTGCATTGTCTTTAACTACCGGCTTTATTTCCTCGAAGAAATTTAATAAACACCTCTAGGGTCGCCCTCTCAGGATGATGTGTCTCAAGCGTATATCTATTGGTTCAGCATTTTTTCTTCTATGTTACCACCATTTCCTGGAGAATTGTCAACCTGAAGCTCCTTACCATGCGCTCACTTGATTTCTTCTGGGTTTGAGGATTGAGATGAGGTGTCCTAGTGGGAACCACTACCCATGCTTACGAGTCAATTAATGACCAATTAAGGTGAATATTTTGCAACATACACCTAATGCCTAGTCATCTTGGAACTTCCTCTCTTATGCTAACTTGAAACCTTCTGAGGTCTTGAGATGTCGATAGTTTGTCCCTATGGGACCACTCCTGCGCATTTGGACCAATCAACAACCAGTTGGGGTTATTTTCTCTTCCACCTTGTCCCAGATCCTAATTAGCTCAAAGATCTCCACCTATGCACCTTATTTTCCTTACGAGGATGCCCATCTAACATAATGTCATTCTTACATCACCAATTCCATGTGGTGCCATAAGAGTGGTGACATGTGACACTCAGATTTGGTCCACTAGGCCAGCCAAAAACTCTAAAAACACATGCCACATGTCCTCAGCTTTGAATTCATGCTAATGTCATCCTAAGCTAGTGAAATGTTGTCATGCGTCACCATTTGATTTTTCCATGTTATCCTAAGTATGAAGGTAAAAGGGTCTAGGCCTTATGATTTCTTTCTTTGAATTTCTTCGTTAAAATTTAAACAAAAAAATCATCGGGCTCAAGCCTTTATAGCGTCGATTGACATGACTAATCAGTTGCCTCTCTATTGGTCATATGTTTCTACTTTCTCCTTGCATCGTATCCTTGGGCCCTATGTCATCCTAAAGCTTCAACATCTACTCGAACCTTTTCTCTTCCATGGAGGCCCTCCTGAGATGAGTTATCCCATGGGGAAATCGTTGTTGAACTCTTTGCCAATCAAATGCCTGCACCTACTCTGCTCTTTCGTGTGGATTGTCGACCTCTGCCTGGGCTTACGTCATTGTTGTTGTTCCCTTTGAGTGAACTTTTTGCATCATCTCGGGAAACTTTGTTAGGGTGAGCTGTATAGTGGGACCCTCATTGGGAAATGAGAATGTTTTCCATTGCTGACATCCTCTCAAGCTTGTGTCATCCCGAGTGCTCCCTTTGTGTTCACCTTTGATCCTTCTGGGGGAAAATTCATTGGGAAAGAGTGTGTGTATGTTTTGGGGGTGAGATAAAGAGCGAGAATAAGAAAGATACACATAAATAAAAATATAGACATTATATAGTATTATATAACTAGCCTATATCCATCTTAACCGAAGATATATCAAGCACTGAGAGGGACCAAATCTATCAAGGTGAAAATCTCTCGAGAGATTTGATCCCTCTCGGAACTTGATAGATCCGGGATTAAGATAGATCTATGATATTTATAGTATAATAACTATTTAGATTTAATAAAGATAAATATTAATTATTTTATTAATGTTATTATAATTTATCCATTTTATTTAAAATATCATTAATGTTTATTATATATATATAATGAAATTATATTCTTTATAATATTATATATTAATATATTGTTTAATATTAAAAATATTTATTTACTATACTAAACATAATTATTATTTAATATTAATTAATAAAAAATTCACCATGATACTTCTCTGAAAGCAACCAAAACATATGCAAAAGATAGCTAGTGATTTTCACATAGTAACTCTAAGGTAGAGAGCTACCGTTTGAAAATTTCAACATAGTAAACTCTAAGGGAAAGCTACCGTTTGAACATTTTAGCCCAACAAACCCGATTGTAGCTATAGTTGTACAAGTGTTTTACCTCACTACAACCACAAATAATTATTAACTATATTAATAAGTTGATGTTAATATAATAATAAATCTAATACTAATACAATTCAATTATATAGATAATATAATTAAGTTTTAACAAAGTTCTTAATATAAGAAATTTGAGGCTTCATAGTTATTCATATTGTTGTTGGAGATTTTCATAAATCAATTATGTAGTATTTTCGATCCATGCAACATTTAGGCTGGTTACTCCATCCATCATTAGGGACCAACAGAGCTATATAACTAAATAAGTGTTAAAGATCTTTTTATAAAAATAGGAACTAGGGGTTGGTTGAGTAAGAACCAGCCTAGATCCATCTAACTCCGGATCTATCATGTGCCAAGAGTGATTGAATCCCTCGAGGTGAAAACTATGTTTTTCAAGTGTAGAATTTGAGTAAAGGTTTGCACCTCAAGGGATTTGATCCCTCTCAACGCATGATAGATCGGGAGTTAGATGGATTTAGGCTAGTTCCACTGGAGGGAAGTAGTTTCGTATTTTTATATTATCGTTATTATTTATATGTTTGAGATAAATCTCATACTTTGAAATTTACATTCTGTTTTCTCTTCTTAACATGACCATATAATTATGTTCCTTAATTGAATCTATGTTGCTTGCCTTGAATAGTTTGTACGCCTATGTTTGGATGTTTTGAGTGGTTTGTGTGTTTATGTGTTTGGATTTTGATGGTAATGTTTGTGAATGTTACAGTTTTTGTGTTATATTTCTATATGTGTATATAATTGTCTATTAGTAATTAGTTAGTCATGAAGAATAAAGACAATCTTGTCAATAACTTGTAGGAAGATTGGGATTGCACATCTATTTCAATTAATTTTAGGTATCACAATTTTTGACAACTAATTAATTCCTAATGGTGTCCCTCTAGGTATTACTAAATATATATTGAAGAGTAGTTTTAATTTTAAATTTCTTGAGTTAGCTCAATCTATTGAGATGGTAGATATTTTGAATAACTTTAATTAGGAAAAAAATTGATGAAATAAAGTTTTGAATGCAAAGTGAGAATGTAATAGTGTTGAATGGAAAAAAAAATTGAATAATAAGAATGTAATCAATTACAAATAGTCTTCATTGTGATCAATCTCAACTATTTTCTTCTACTATTCTTATTGTCACCCCTATTAATTTTTCCATATTTTCATATCAATGATATGAAAAGTGCAGTCGAAATTGCAAACCATTAAAAAATTTAACTCAATATTTTGTAGTAAACATCTTACATTTTCTCTCTTGTTCTCCAATATCAATAGGTTGAATTGATATAACAAAAAAATCAATGCACATTGACAATAATTATTTTGTGCTTACACTAAAATCAATCACATTGTTAATCCAATCACTTTAAAATTAATGTATCGTCATACATCCAGTTACATCAAGTCAGAAATCAACATCTACAGTGAAATGAATGCATCTAATGCAAGCAATCAAATGGGATTAGAAATCAACTTCTACACAGAAATCAATTCATCAAGTGCAAGCAATCAAATATAATAAAAAGTGAACATCTACACTAAAATCAATACATCTAGTGCAAGAAATAAAATATAATTAGAAATCAACATCTACACTGAAATTAATGAATCTAGTGCAAGCAATCAAATAGAATTAGAAAACATCAACATTGAAATCAATACATCTAATGCAAGAAATCAAATCGGATTAGAAATCAACATCTACATGGAAATCAATTCATCAATTGCAAACAATCAAATATAATAAAATATCAACATCTACATTGAAGTCAATACATCTAGTGTGAGAAATCAAATATAATTATAAATCAACATTCACACTCAAATCAATGCATCTAGCATAAACAATCAAATACAATTAGAAAACATCTACACTAAAATCAATGCATCTAGTGCAAGCAAATCAAATAGTTTTAAAAATCACCTTGTATGTTAAAATCAATGCATCTAGTGTAATAAATATTCTTCCCTCTCTCTCCCCTCCATCTATATCTATATCTCCCTCCATCTCTCCTTCTTTGTCTCTCTATCTCACCCCCAAATGTACACACACTCTCCATCTCTCCCTTGTCACTCTTTCCTCTCTCTGTCTTTCTTATTCCCTCCCTCTCTCCCCTTACAAATCCATCTCTTTGTCCCTACCTCTCTCCCTCCCTCTCTCCTCCTCTCTCTCATCCTTCTTCTCTACCCATTTCCCTCCCTCCATCTCTCTCTCTCTCTCAAACTTGTCACTTTCTCCCACCCTCTCTCCTTCTCTCCCCTCTTCATCTTTGTGTCTCGCTCTCTCTCTTTTAGAATTATCTCCTTCTCTCACTACTCTCCTTCCATCTCTCTCTTCATTCCTACTCTCCCCTCTAATTTATTTTATCTCCTTTAGTGCAAGCAATCAAATAGGATTACAGATTACCATCTACACTGAAATCAATGCATATAGTGCAAGAAATATTCTTCCCTCTCTCCCCCATCCATCTATATCTATATCTCCCTCCATCTCTCCTTCCTTTTCTCTCTCTATTTCACCTCCCCTAAACACACATGCTCTCTCTCTCTCCATATTTATCTATCTCTCCCTCTCTTA
>APFE030014446.1:40118-51570 GCA_000404065.3 Pinus taeda | reverse complement strand
ACCTAACAATAATAATATAAAGCCACAAAAATAGCAATAGAGGGATTCTATGGGGCACAGTAATAACAATATGGGGGCAATAGGGGCACAAAAATATAAATGAGGGGTACAACTACCATAGTAATGAGGTAATCACTAGTATTATAGGGACCCAACACCACTGGTCTACGAAGATCCATCTGCTAACAAAGTCGAAACCCCACAGACCATTGAGGCACTTCAGCCCAAGTTGATGGTCATTTCAGGCCTTCGTTATCCTGAGGTTGGTTTCGCTCCCGATCAGGAATGTTCAATTACCCAAGGCTCCTCATCACTCATATGTATGCATTGAAGATCCATCTCACACATAGATCACACTTCCTCCACTCGAACTCCATGATCCCATTGCTCATGAATTGGAGAAGTCTTACATTGCGAGCACTCGTGCACGATGCAAGTTATCCTTGTTTCTTTTGTTTGCTTGCATGTCTCAGTCAAGAGTGTGCTTATGGTTCAAAGTTGCACATAGTGTCACACAACACCACGATAAGTCCATGGACTACTTGTCATGCACATGCACTCACTTATGTCCCGTGGATACTTTGAAAGACGAAGTGTGGTTGTCTTCATTGTTATATCTTTCTTGGTTTCCAGTTTGCACAACTGGGTTGCTAGCGGATCAAGCCTTCACCAACATGGGTCTACCAATGCATCGGTGGCTGCATTGGAAGTATCACTTCATGTGATCAAGCCCATGCACCATTATTATAGGAATAGGAGTAGTGTTTTCTTTCAATTGTTTGCTTGCATGCTTGTTTTCTTACATGCTTTGTTTGCTTGTTTGTTTGCTTTCTTGTTTATTTACTCGCTTAGCTTTCATTTTTGCTTTTGCTCTTGCTTTTCTTTGTTGATTGTTATTTCATTTGCTTGTTTCGTTCATAGAGTAAGGTGAGGGGGAAAACCTTAACATGCACATCAGAGATACAATAAACTACTTCTTTGCTGGAACAACCTCTTCTGCTCTTAATAAGTCGGGATCCCTCTTCTTCCTCTAAAATGAATAAGTGATATGCATGAAAAATAAAAAATAAAAAAATGAAAGAAAAGTCAAAAAATTCAAAATTCAAAATGAATAAGGCGAAAGAAGAGAAAGGCTTCCTGTGCAGGGAGGTGATGCAAGTAACTCTACCGGGGTACTGACTAGGCTCGCTGGCAGCAGAGCCATGCTTGTGTTCCTATGTGACTCCACTGGGGTACTGTCTAGGCCTGCTAGTAGTGAAGCAACACCAAATATGAAACTAAGACTCTGACGACTATACTACTTGTGGACCTATATACCCCTCAACCCCAATCGAAACAACTGTGTTGCCTTGGCTTTGAATATGTGTCAATCGACCAATATTCTGGCAGATGCTACATCTTACAATCAAGCTAGTGTGAAGCTAGGACAAGCTAAGAGTTGAACGATACTTTCAGAGGTGTTAGATTTTCTTTTCATGAATAAGGTCCATTTAGAGATCTAGAGTTCTACCAGTGTGTCGCCAAGTGTTGTAGCGGCTACAACCACCCTCCAAAATTTTGCCTTATCTTGTTTTGGAGCCTCCCTACCAACCTTCATAACAACTTTCCTTGCTTTGTCAAGTCCTCAAGCTTCAATGTCTTTCTTGCTCAAAGGCAACCTGTCGATCACAAGTTGATCTTTTCCCTTCACAGGTTGATCACCCAGACTTGGTCCAGCTGCAAGCTGAGCAAATTCCCCTTGAAAATTGCACATTTTAGGAGGGAAACTAGCCTTCCCTCCAGAAATTGCACAATCCTCTTTGATAGCCTGCTAGGCTCTGGGATTAAGTAATCTTGCTAGCCAACCTTCCTTGCAGGATTTGTGCAACTTTTCCCAGTAACAGGTTGTTCAACCCAGGATTTGCACAAATTTGGGCAAAAGTCAACTGCTCTGCCCAGATATTGCGCAAATCTCCTGGGAAACCAACCTAACTCCCAACCAGAAATGCACTTTTTTCTCCAGCAGTCTAGTAATCTCTTACATGTGTAGCTGAGTTGACTGGTTCCCTCCGGGACTGAGCAAAATAGACTTGCATGTACGGGTTGCTTCTCCCAAGGTAGCATGCAAAGGAATCCCTTATTTTAGGGGTCTATGTTTAGCAATTGGAGGTTACATGCAAGGAGAAATTCAGAAACCTCTCACCAAGTGTCGCTTCCCCTAGATTTGTGGCATGCACGTCACAACCTCGATGTTATCAAAACTCATCAACTGGACATTGTAGAGCTCATTCCTCACATAAATCTTGCAGCTCTGACATCCCACATCACATCTAGGAGCAGTCGGCACATTCAACTCATCTCTTTTGGGGTAATCTCGCTTCCCATGCCTTGTGCTGTATTTCTGTCACTTTTTTTGTTTTCGCTTGTGGGATTATTGTTTGCTTGATTTCTTTGAGCAATTGCTGTCATTTAAATGTATAATAGCTTGTCCTAACTCTATTTCGGTTTTCATTGCTATCTCACTGCTCTTGCATGTATGAAGTTGCTTTGCATGGACGTTCGCCCAACCGGAGAATTGCCTCACCCACATGCATGCTGAATATTTCGTTCATGTTTTGCATGAACTGTTAATCACTCTTGCTATCACTTAGTGTAACCATGCATTCACTGAATTACTTTCTTTCAATTTCCCGTCGGCGAGTCGGGTCAACCTTGGCCCGGGCTCTGCCTTCACCAAGGTTGCATTACACAATCTCGGGAGGGAAGTCTCACCCTCCTCTCCATATTTGCGTATTCTTGCCCAACAATGGCATCTAGGACTATTTTTCGCATTTCGGGAGGACAGTGACTGCTTGGCCCAAGAAATTGTGCAAATCTATCCCTAGGCCAACAGTCCTTCCCAGCCGGAATTGCGCATTGCACAATCCCAATAGTCAACAACCAGAATGGACTGTGTATTGTGCAGTTCCAATAGTCATCTAGTCTCCCAGTAGCCTAGATTGTGCCTTGAGCATTCTTGGCAGTCAGTCTCCCGACCTCCCGACCGAAATTGGCAACCTTCATGATCATTTACCTAGGTATGTTGCAAGTAAGTTCTCATGTTCATTTTGGTTTTCAACTAACAAATTTCTTGCTATGAGTGTTTCCATGTCTCTAGGTATCGTAGATGTTCATCTGCCTCTCAACAGTATAGGTACAATGTTTTCCAGAAGAGTAGAGCTGAAGACACCATTCAAAGCACACTTGGGGATGCAGTCGATCAAGTGTCTATGAGCAGGCCTACTCATGAAGACATCAAGTTGTTCATAGACAAGGACATCAAGAAAAAACATCACAAAAAGAAAAATCATGAACAACTAAAAGCAACATATCGAATGTAGCTAACACAAGGAATGCAGTGAATGCAAGAGGAAGGTTTTTGAAAACACAGAGGAAGAACAAGGTTGCAAGCTTAAGCAGGTCCATTTATGATGAAAGCAACTTTGGAGACTCTGGCTATGAAGTGACGATGCGACATGAAGATCGCGCAAAGGAAGAAGATGGAACAAAGAAGGAGTTGCATATGCTGAAGCAACAACTCAGGAAGAACATGAAGCTGCATAGATAGAAAAATGAGTTGCAGCAGGAATAGGAACAACAGTGGGCACAACATGCACTCACGGATGAAACTGCACCCTTACAAGTTAAAGATCCATCCTAGCAGCTAATATGGAGCAGGCATGGTGAGAATTTTTGTTGATCATATGCAAGGGATTCAACAACTTGCATGTCATTGTGTGCACGCATGCAACCCAACACATTCAACACACTCACCAAGGCGAAGACAAGAAGTAAGTCCAACTGAAGCTAAATATGTACTTCTGCAAGTTGATGCACATGACCACCAACACACCCTTGAAGATCAACACGGACACTATGCATTAGTGTGTTGTTGGTTCAGCCGTACCCAAGAAGACCATACACATATTAGCAGGCGAGTTGGATGAAGGTGCGAAACCAATGCACTGGTTGCAATGGAGGCAAGAGTCTACTTCAACAAAATGTCAGCATGAGGTGCATGCACACCATCATGAACGATTGAGCTTGGCATCAACTCGCTACCTTCCCCATCAAAAGCATGTCAAAGGGTTGGTCTCACCACAATGGATCAAGTGCCAGTGATGTCTTGCAAGGCTTGCTCAAGCCATGTTGTCTCACATGAGTACATGTGCATTGTAATGTTGAGTCATGTCAAGTGTAAGTGAAGTGTCAATAGTGGATGTAACATTCATATAGTAGGTGAAGAGTCATGAGGGTAGATGAATGGTCACAAAGAGGAATTTCAAGGGTCACCCCACCCTTGCTATAAATAGTCCCTCATAACTCATTTTATAGGCTTTTGGTTAGCCAAGCTTCTACTAAGACAATTTTGAAGAAGGCTTGGAGAGTATTGTAACACACCTTGGCTTCTCCACTACATGGAGCTAGTACGTCTCTTTGGAGGAGCAGGTGGATGTGGCTGTAACTTTCCACTGTTGGGGCTAGTAGGCTTACATGGATGTATTGTATGATTGCGACTTACACTTCTTTATATAATAAGAGGCAACACATTTTCATGCATATGTTGTTATTGTAGTTGGACTGCTCCAGTTGCTTTAATGATATATGTTGTTTAAATTATGTACTTGTGTATGAACTGATTCACATGCAATTATATGAATATTGTTGTTAATGTGTTGCATATGTTGTTAATCCTATCACCATCCATGTCAACTGCTCTACCGAACATTAGACAAACCTTTCACTTGAACCTTTATATAACAACCATCACACTCATCTCAGACTAATCTGTGAGTGTTGTACGTGGTATATTACCTTGTATGATGCGACTGCCGCATCCAAGTGGACTGCTCTGCCGGAAGCTATGCATGTCCTTTGTGTTGTGTGTTCCTAGTCGAGTTGGGATTGATCCCTTCCGACCTGGAAATCACCTTCACCTCCTTCCCCTTTCGAAGTGTTGGAACCTCTCATACACCTTCCTTGAATTACTACATCAGTCACACCCTTGCTACTAACAAAGTTATTCTACTTGCCTCTGTGTGACAGCGCAGTCAAGGAATTACCTTACGACCAACTGTTGGGACTCCTACACCAAACGGTCTAAGATCTGATTAAGACTTCTTATCAGAGAGATCCCCTTGACATGTTGACGGGTCCAACACCATCAACAAGAGGTTTTGGCCTTGGCTGATTATCTATATCTTGTGTCGTTGTGTTTAGGTATTTGTTTGATGAAGAAAACATTAATAATAAACTAAAGAAGAATAAGCTAATTAAGCGAAGTAAAGGAACATCACAAACAATTATCAAGCAAGAGAAATCATCCTATGCTCAAGGTACGTCATGACGATGTTGCATGTAGACTCTTTCCTTGTAACTTGGAGGGTAGAGTAGCTATTTGGTATCATAGTATTCCTGCAAATTCAATTCAGAATTGGAGGGTGTTTAACAGGTTATCCTTGGAAAATTCCACCGATGTCAAAACGCCAACCATGTTATTCAAGGAATTAGGGAATATAAAGATGGAGCAGAAAGAAAAGGTCAAATATTTTATTCAGAGGCTGAATCGGATATTGGACAATTTTCCTACGAATATAAAGCCTTGTGAATCCATCACAATTGATTACTACACTTCTGCCTTGTTGTCAAACATTTCGTAATTTGTAAAGAGAGATGCGAAAGGAACTTTGGTGCATAATTTTGAAGAAGCCATCGCAATTGAAAATGAATTGCATGTGATTGGACTCATTTTCAATAATGCATCATCTAAAGACTCCAAGGGGACTAGAAAAAGGTCTCAGGCCACTTAGAGCAGGACCAAAGATAAGGAAGCCATTGATCTTGAAAGCTTGTCATGAACTATCAAGAATCTGTCCAATGAGTTGGAAGAATTAAAGCAAAGGAAAAGTGAGACCACTGCTAGTAGCAAGCCCCCAAAATTCAAATTTCTGAGAAGGACTAACAACAACAATAACAACAGTAATTAGACAACTAAGTCTGTACAAAGTTTGAATGTTATGTTGAATGTCGAAAGCATATGCATGGACCAATACTACTTTTTGATCAAGAATATCACTTAGAAAAGACATGCCCACAGTGGAATCACAACATGAATGCTCTGGCTACACATATTATTCGATATTCTCATATGAGTAGATTTAGCAGACGAAAGAAAAGGAAGAATCTGATGCTACTAAAGAGACCGTGGGTGTTAGACACACAGTAAATACTTTCAGTTGTGTCTTCACTATTGAGAAGAAAAATGCTGAAGAACCACCACTAAGTGAGGCCCCGGCTCAGAAGAAAAAAAACCAATACAATTTGAGAAGTCAAGGGATTGTTCCTGAAAAGAGCTGACGAGGCAAAAGTTGAAGGAACATTTGTTAAGGAAAATTACACCACCCATCAACTTAGTTCAGAAAGCTCAGGACAAGTCTGGAGATGTTACCACAGTAAAGAACACTTCCACCAATAGTAAAAGCAAGTCTACCATTCTAAAAGTGTCAAACAAAGTCCTACAAGAACTACAACAATCTCTGTTGCGGTGGATTACATCATAGTGGAATATATGAAGAAAGATCGTGCAAACATTTCAATCTTTGAGCTTACAAGGATAGAAAGATAGCGAAAACTTCTTGTCCAAGCCCTTACCCAACCTTCATCAGGTGGTACTGCTTCTTCTTCCCAGAAGGTATCTGGTAAGTCTTATGCCCCCCCTGGAATTAGTTGTTAAAGCTGTAACATTAGAAGCAAATACTCTTTGCCCTCCATTTCTATTGACTTTTGAAATTTTTAATTACAATGTTCACATTTGTTTAGTTGATTCTGGTGCATCCGTAAATGTAATGCCATTATCTGTTTCCAAGAAAATCAATGCCAAATGGGATAAGACCAATGCATAGATTATTCAGTTCGACATGTCTCTTTACCAAGCAATTAGTGAACTCATAAATATTCTTATTCGCTTATCATTTGATCACCGAGTTCACGAATGCATAAACATATGGATTATGGACATCCAGGAAGCCTATGGTGTATTTCTAAGTACATGTTGGTCTAACAAACTACAAGGGTATTTTGATACTTATTGGTCGCATTTATGGCTTCCGTACATGGGCAAGGATAACAAAATCCACGTGGAATTAGAACCTTACATGAAACACACTATTGCTTTCACAGACTTGATTTTTGGTAACTTCTTTTCAGAACCTGACCTTGGGTCCTACCTTGCACAACCATCACCCATTCCACTAGAGACACAACTGGAACTCCTTTCTTGTTCTCCAACTGGTGAAAATGAACTATGTAATATAGATGTATATAATAGTAGTGACGCTAGTACTAGTAGGAATAATAATAGAGGAAATAGCTTAGTAGCTAGCAGTTTTTGGAACATAACAAGAAACATATACTTTCATGTTGTTTGGAGTTTGAGTGTACTAATAATATTGTAGAATATGAAGCACTCATAATTGGATTGAAGAAATTGATAGAACTGAAGGTATAACTCTTAAAGGTAATCAATGACTTAGAGGTAGTCACTCATCAGGTATGAGATACTATACATTGTGCTTCACCCCACCTTAAAAACTACCAACAGGAGGTATGTCATTTGATAAATCATTTCAAAGCTTTCAATATCGTTTGTTCCAAGAGTTAGAAATGCAACGGCAAATGCATTAGCAAATGCCGCAGCTAGGATGTCGCCATTGAAAAATAGTTTTTTTCTTTTTCTTTTTCTTTTGAAATTTTGATATAAACCATTTGTACCCAACAATGTTACTAATTTTCAGGATTTCAATGACGAACAACAGATACTACACTTTATGGTGAATGTTGACATATTCAAAGATGCCACCATAGAGAAGGATGAGCATGAGCAGGCTCTGCAGGAAGCATCCCAAGCACCTAAAGGAAACACTATGCCAAAATATGTGGTGTCCCTAGAGAAATTATATGACTTCCAAAACTCATTCATAGGACCAACTAATAAAAAGACTCAGAATTCAAATCTTGAATCCAAACAAGTCAACCTTGGAACCCCAAAAGATCCGAAATATGTGAACCTCGGTACCTCTTGTTCCCCACAAGAATGACAAGTGTTTATTCACCTATTCAAGAAGTATCGAGATGTGTTCACATGGATATACAATGATTTAAATAATTATGACACTCATATCATCCAACATGTAATTCTTATAAAATAAGGGGTGAAACCGTTCCAACGGAAACTACGGAAATTCCATCCAACAATGGAACTCCTCATTCAGAAGGAATTGAGAAAGATGCTAGATGCTTGAATCATCTTCAAAGTTAGACATTCCACCTAGGTTTCCAACTTAGCCTTGGTTAGAAAGAAGTCTAGTGAAATACGTTTATTTGTTGATTTCTGAAATCTTAACTAGGCTTCTGATAAAGATAATTATCTAGTGCCATCCATGGAGCAGATACTCTAGATAGTGTTGGGCACGAAATCCCCCCAAGGCATGTTTTGGGGCTTAAAGCCCAATTTTTGACTTAATATTGTTGTAAATTCTTCGTAAATTGCGAACGTGAAGCGCGAAATGTATGATACAATCATAGGGTTGTTCGCCCTAGTTTTGGATGCAATGTCGGCCTACCCATGGTTCGCGGACCATGGGATTGTATAAATAGAGCGCAGGATCTAAGTGTAAATGATAACCAAGGAAGTAGAAAAAGTCTAAGGGTTGGAGTCACAAGTGTAAAGTGTGTCTTGGGTCATAGAGTACGAAAATGCATTGCAGCTGAGTGCGCATGGCGGAGTCGAGTCTATAACCGAAGAAGAGATTAATAAAGAAAGGTTTTGTTACCAATTCATGTATTTGTTCTTGGATTAATGAATGGTTGATGTAAATTACAAATATACTGTTTATTTAATGCATGCACTTGTATGAATGATTTATATATTCTAAGTATAACTTAACGCATCCAAGTAGGCTAAGTTAATCAACTAACAGTGGATTACTAGTAAAGACTTAAGTAGTAACAATGTTCGGCCCCCAAGTAGGGCTGTGTGAAGGCAACATCTCAGGTTGCGAGGTATGTGTAAGTGAGTGTAGCAACGTGCATGCAGAGTCAAACCGTGGACCACTTGAACTCATCATACATCTCCAGGGAGCAGAAACCTGGTTCTAGCACCCTCCCATACTACTTCGGGTGAGACCTCAGTCCGCCCTCTGCGGACTGTTGTCGAAAGGGCGAGTAGTACGAGATTTGTTTGGCTAAATCATCTGTTGACCTGGGTCAGGCCCCAACAAGCAAACAAATGGTTATGTTGCCAGGACTGGGATCTGCATAAGAGATGTATGATGTCGTGTCACTGGAATCCAACAAAGAAAGAAATTGAAGGGTGGTTGGACAGAAAAATTCACGAGTTCGTGGCACAGGAAAATAGGAATCTGTGAGTATCAAAGGAACAATGTTTAGAGAGCTACTTATATACAGAAATCAACGAGATTTTCTTTGCATCCTTCCCCTCTGAGTTGTACGAGTGGATCGTGAAGCTAGTAGATAGTCAGGGAAGGTGTAGAATCGACAAGCCTATTGTGTGGAATCTAGAGTTGGTGCGTCGACTAGAAACATCAAAAGATAAGATCGCACATGCTGTGGACCATTGGCTCGATCGAATTATAGGAGGGTTTATCACCAAATTCGTGGTAGACACGTCAGTTAGCTACAACGAGGCGGAACGATGCTTCCTCAAAGGATCGCGAGGTAAGTACATTAAATCTTTGAACACTTGGATTAAAATGCTACTATGTGAAAAGTGGGTTATGCGAATAAATTGATGTTTGGGGCTATGCAAAGTGGGAGGATCTATAGAAACGAAGGTAGTGCAAAAATATAAACTAGCCCCTTGATTTCACCTCGACGAGAAAGTGAGGAAGAGCTCATGAGGGTTTCACCAAGGAGTGCGATCAGTCTGATAAGGTAGCAAATTCCGTGCATACCACCTCCACCTACACCACCACTAGTTTCACCATATTCACCCCCATCTTCGCCCACACCACCTCCACCACCACCATAGTTCAATATGGCGAGTGTAATAAAGTTTCTGGTATTCAAAGGAGTAGGCAACAAAGATCCAGACCAATTTTGGTTCGTAGTAAAGGCTGTATGAGAAGCACAAGGAGTCACGAATGATAATATCAAGAAGGAAACACTAGTTAGTGCCTTTAAGGATCGCACACTGACATGGTACATCAAGCGTTCCAATGACAATCCAAACACAAGGATCACGGATATCCAAGCTGCGCTGAATAGGGAATTTAGCAGGCCAAAGTCAGAGACACAGTTAATTATCACGTTTAAGGAAATCCCGATGCTTCTAGGTGAGACCCCCTGGGACCTAGATCAAGACTGAAGGGTATGATTCGCGAAGCCAACATGACCTTGACAGATGGGTAGCACCACACATGTTTTGTAGTGTCACTAATGCCGCATCTAAGGATCGCGCTGTTAAAGCAAAGGTTATCCACCCAGGCTAAAGCTTTGGAGATTGCAATGAGACTGCATGAGACCCCAATACAAGATCCTAGCCTTGAAGTCCAACAAATCCATGGGCAACTGAAAAACTTGTGTCTCGAGATGTAGAGTTTAAAACAGGACAGGACAACTCTCCCAAAGGTGCGCGAGGAGGTATGGTGCATAAAGTGTAAAGGCCAGGGACATGATAAGGACCATTGTCCAGTCTTCGCGAACTACCTAGCGGGAGGAGGTCCAATGCCATTGAGACCAGAGGCACAAGCATGACTGAGCATGGTGCCTGCACCATGGTGCATGATTTTTCAGATAGGAGGGAAGCATGCTATGGATAATTGTCATCTATTATAGAAATATGCACAGACATCCCAGAAGTTATTCTGTAATTTCTACAGGTCAGTAGGCCATGATGAGCGCATCTATAGAAGTTATGAACTAATGATGGATAAGATTCGTACCTACAAAGTTTAGATCGAAATTCGAGCCCTTGCCCAAAATGCAGGGATGGCACGCACTAGATTTCAGGGGCGTAGACGAGGTCGATGTGGAATGGGATCAGGAATGGGTCGTGGACAACTGATTTGTTACAATTGCAGAGGGCCAGGGAATTATGCCCATGATTGTACAAATCCGACAAGAGCATCATGTTTATATTGTACCTATTGGGTTGTGTTATATTCTTTCCACGTCATCAACAAGGGGTTTGAGTAACCCCACTCTATGGGGTCCGAGGCAGCGCCTTGGAAAATTTTGGTTTTGGACCCTATGTTAGGTTGGGCGGACCCACCTATGGTTCTGTGCATGAATTTCGCACATGTTTTTTGGACGCGATAGTTTTTGGTCTGTGGTATTGGACACGATGGTTTTCGGTCCATGGTATTGGATGCTTCAGCATGTATAAATATGTATTATAACATTGAAAGGAACATAA
>APFE030014446.1:26284-38320 GCA_000404065.3 Pinus taeda | reverse complement strand
TTTTGATTTCTGTGAAAATTGTGTATATGGGAAGAAAAATCGGGTGAGTTTCCCCTCTGGTAGTAAGAGGGCGAAACAAATATTAGAGCTTGTGCACAGTGATGTGTTTGGACCTGTGAAGATTCCATCACTAGGTAAGTCTGTGTACTATGTATTATTTATATATGACTTCTCAAGGAATACATTGATATATTTCCTTAAGAAGAAATCTGAAGTCTTTGATAGGTTTAAAGAATTTAAGGCTCTTGTGGAAAATCAGATAGAGAAGAAGATAAAGGGGCTAATGACAGATAATGGTGGAGAGTTTTGCAGCAAGGAATTTGAAGAATTCTGTAGGAAGTGTGGTACAACACGATAGAAGACTACTCCATATACACCTTAGCAAAATGGAGTTGCAGAAAGAATGAACAAGACGTTGATGGAAAGGGCAAGAAGCATGCTTAGTGATGCCGGGTTAGGATAGGAATACAGGGCAGAGGCGGTGGATACTACATGTTCCCTGGTCAACAGATCACCTTCATTGGAGTTGGAGGATAAAACTCCACAAGAGGTATGGACTGGTAAGAAACCCTCTCTTTCACATCTGAGGGTATTTGGATGTGATGCATATGTACATGTTCCAAAGGAGAAACGAATCAAGTTGGATAGTAAATTTGAAAAGTGCATATTTATTCGGTATAAGGATGGTTTAAAGGGTTATAAGTGGTGGGCTCTAGTACTGCAACAATGATGTTGCAACTCCTGGGACTCCCTTCTTTACTTTTTATCAACCCGGTAGTTCGTAACAAAGTTGGAAGCGACGGTGCTGTATGCACAAGTACTAACTCTTGTTGCAGGCTGTCACTTGATCAACTGGCACAAGTTTGCTAGGAGATTAAGTCAACTTCTATGAGTTCTTAGAAGAAGTTTTTAACTATGATGGATGAAATCTAACTCAAAAGAGGCTAGTCTACTTGCAGAAAGAAGCGGAAAGTTGAAAGGAAATGCAAACCCTAGCAAACCCTAGTTTTACTAGCTAACCCTATTGGTGCAAGAAAAGAGATGGAAGGTGATGAAATGGATGCCATTGACTCTTGGAAAGGTAAAATGCATATGTCTAAGCTACTTTTGAAGGAAAATATGAAAAAACATTTTTTTTATTTTTGAGTAATTTTGCAGAATTATTATGCATGTGCTTTAACTATTTTTGACTGTGCAAAGGTTGATTGGCGAAAGGAAATGGAGTGGGTGCTTGCAGGAGGTTGGGAAGGTGAGAAGAGGGCCTAAGGGGTCCCTATCACCCTTCTAGAGAATTCCACAGTGATCAGATGTCGAAAAAACTGCTTGCGCGAACTTCTACAGGAAGTCTGCAGGGGTTCTACAGGAAGTTCTACAGGAACAGGCCAAAAGAGGATTTTAGAGTGCTGATGGTGGAAAAACAGTGGGAAAGTGGAAATGAAGGATGGATAAGGATGTTAAGGGGTCTAGGACCTAGTAAATGAAGCTAAGGAGTGATGAAGGTGGTTGGATTTGTTCAAGGATGGAGGGAGAAATGTTGCATAAAAATGTAGAAATTAGGGAAAATTGGAAAAGTGTGGCAAATGAAGGGAAAGAATCTTGGATTCGGGGTTGGAACATGTTATATGCTGGAGGAAGGGTAGGTAGGGATGTATTACAGGTTCTCTACACACTATTTTCCAAAACTGATTGAACTTAGACTAGAAAAACTTGAGATCTATCTGTTTTGACCTAATCTAACCTAAAAAACAGAAACATGACGAACATAAGTTTATAGATAGGAAATCATGCAAGATATCTATGGAAGCTAAGTAAGAACATATCTAAACATGCACACACAATTGATATCAACTTTTCCAAGTTAAAATCTAACAATAGCAATTGCATTGGAAGGCAAAACCAATGTTTTTGTGGCAGCAAGTATGCCTTGGTCTCAGCTTATGGTCCCAAGGAGGAAGAGATGAGATCAAGGATTGCTTGATGGCCTTTTTGCAGATTTTCTTGTTACCAAATTGTCAAATCAACCTGAAGCATGAAAAACTATCTTAATCATCAAAAACAACCTAAGTAACAAAACAAGATCTTAACTTAATTAACATAAATTATTCTATGAATGCAAAGAAAAACACATAAAAGTACACAAAGGAGGCACTGGAACTTGGGTTGGGCCCAACCCCAAGAGCTACAGCCTCCTAAGAAAGCTAAGAGCTTGTGCAAAGTGAAATTTATCTCCATTACTCAAAAAATAATAGTCATGTCACAAAACTGTTTATAGCAGGAGCTCGAAAATGAGCTGAAACGCAAAGCTGCACTAAAGTGCAAAAAACAACTATTCAATAGCTAAACTACCAAAGCTTGAAGCCTTCCTACTTATGCAACACAAGGACTCCCAACAGTCCTCCTTAATTTTAGGAGCTTGGCTATCCAGAACCGCAGTTAATCAACCACTTCACAAAACCTGCTCGTCTGCCCCTTGAAATCATCTTTCGTGGGCTGTTGAACTCCGAGCTGATGGTGGAGAACTCAAGGAAGGGGTCATTTAGTGTAGGAGACACCCCTCCTACAAATCATTAGCCTTGTTCCTTCGTATTTGGCTGTCAACTTGCTCATAAATGCCTGAACTTGGTCCAAAAGATGTCCAAAAATATGCAATAAGCACATATTAGACTTTGTGGTCAAGTGAATATTCTCATTCATTCAATTAACATAAATATATTCAAAAGCATGCATAAAACTATGAATAATGGTGGATTAATCGAGAATAATAGGCAAAATGAGCCCATAAAGTTACCCATTTTTGGGGCTCATCATCAACCCTCTGTTGAATGTGTTGTTGATCCTCTGAGCAACTAATCCAGCTCATCATCTTTGATTGATTTGATTGCCTCTCTGACATCCCAGGCTTTCGAGGTGATGTCCTCTTCTCGGTCATGAAACCCTACCTTTCTCTCTACTTCCTCCCATTGCGTGTGTTCTTCTTCTTCTTTGACCCCTTCTAGTAGTCCTAAAGGCAATGGAGGACTGAACTTTAGGCCAATCCAGTTGGCCTTCAGATTTTGCATTGACTTTTTATAAAGTGGCACTCTTGCCAAAGCCTCCCTCATTCTGGTCGGGGAGTGGTATTCTCTTATTTTCAGACTATGGGACAATGGGTTCCATCTCCTTGTGCAAGCATGAATGCAATTATCACCAAACAGTCTTTCCATGTCTTCAAAGTGAGCAATGGCGTGAGCTTTCCTTTCAACGTAGTTTGGGAGAACTTGAGGGTTGTTGGCTAGGTGTTGATGCACATATACTAGAGATGAGGGATCTTCTAGTTCTGCCCTGATCATGAGTGGCTCACTTAGCTCCCTGTCCATAACTTTCCGAATTTCTACTGCCCTCTTTTCCTCATGGTTTAACCAAGAAGCCATGGCCATGAGTTGCACATCTCCCAATGCAACATTAGGGTCCCATAGATTCATGTTTGGAAGTGCCAAGTTATGTAAATAGAATTCTGCTAACTTGGCCTTATCTTCAGCTGAGCTATTGTCACACAAATACATAAACTGATTGTAATTCTGGAATGGAATGGTGCCCATTTGGGCCAATTTGTTAATTTGAAATTGCAACCATTGATCTTTAAAATAGAATGCATAGGACTTAGTAGGTTTCTTACATTATAAGGCTTCTACTACCTAGCTGGCCATACAGGCCATTTGGGCTTCTTTTTCTTGCACCTGTTGTTTTAAACCCTGTATTTCTTCTGCTGCCTGAGACTCCTTTTCCTGTAGCAGTTTTGTTAGCATCTCAACATCAGCTTGTAGCTTTTCCTCTCTCTTTTGTTTCTCGGTTGTTTCTTTGTCTATTGGAGGTCCTTCTTGCTGCTGTTGCCCTCCCAAAATAGACGACTTATCTTCCTTATGACCTTCCAGTAGCTGCAACTGTTTTTTCAACAACTCATTCTCCTTCTGTAATTTGGCTCTTTTACTGCTTTCCATGTGCCTCACCATGACCAACTCTTTTCTTGATTCTTTTAGCTGTTCTTCCAGGTGACCTATGTTTGCAACACCCTTAGATTTGGCAATTCTCATCCAAGTGTGAGTCCTAACCTGTTCTTGTTCCAATGCAAAGAAAAGTGGTACAACAAACTTCTATGGGATGATCTTCCCACCTTCTAACAAGTTGTAATATGAGCCCAAGCTAGGCTGAGGGCTTGGTTCCAGTATCTCCTAGGTCTTTTCTTCTCCTTGTGATTGTTTGGCTGCCTTCTCCTCCAATTTCTCAGTCTCTTTTAACTTTGCTAGGGTTTCCTGTAGAGACGTTTCAACTTCCTATAGAGCTACCTTTGAGTCCATCATCCTAATTATCTGTTTCCATGTGGAGGTTTTTGGGCTTCCTCTTTCATAGGTGATAGATATCTTGGAAGGAGACTCTTCCTTCTATTTAGTGGTTGTGTCCTCAATGACTATTGGTTCCTTTGATTGTGGCTAGGGTTTGCCCACTTTGATCCTTGTGCTTCTCCTGGATTTAAAGTACATGGAGGTTTGCCTCTTTCTTTTTCCTTTTTGTTTTGTAGGTGTGCTTAATGCAGCAAGCACAGTTGTTGCTTCTCGTGCCGATGTCTCAGGGGACTTCTCTTTCTGCTGGTCTTTTCCTTCACTTCCTGTAAAAATCTATGTGTCCACTATTCCCGTCTGTTTTACTGATATCTCAGGGTGTGTCTTTCCCTACTCTTGCTGGGTGCCTGCTTTGGCTGTGGCAACCTTCTTCTGGGCCTTCTCGGCGTTTTCCTTCACTGTTTTTGCTGTTGTATCTTTCCCTATTTTAGGCTTAGTAGTCTTGCCAAATTCTTCTTTTTCTTTCTGTTCTTCCTCTATTTTTCCCTCTGCTTGAATGTCCTGTGCTCCCTCATACTTTTTCTTCTTAATTTCTTTAGTTTGCTCCCCCTCATCACTGCTGAGTGGGGTGATGTTCTTAGCCAAAGTTCTAATGTCATCATCCCTGGACATATTTCTGAAGATTTCCCAAGATATGGGGACAATATAGGTGTGTAAAGCATCTTCCACCAACAGTTTGATGAGCCCATGGTGGGCCAACTACTCTGGGATCCCTTCATTTAGCTTTGTACCACATTCAATTAAGGACTAAAGAAGGAAATATGGGATGCTTAGTTTCTTGGCTGGAGGCAAGTCCATCCCATACCTTAATTCATGTAGCAACCTGAAATGGTAACCATAAATGATGCTAAACCTCCCTTCACATGTGATATACTTCATTATTTGATAACTAACTTCACTCCAGAGAGGAGGCAAGCTTGTCCTTCTAACCCCGTTTTTGGCTTCTACAGGATGCTCCTTAGGAAAAAAAAATGTTTTCTTAGCAACTTGTCCCAATGATCTCTCCTCTTTGCTCCAAGGGAGCCCCAATGGTAGACCATTAATTCTACTAATGAGCTCAGGTGTAAGTTCTAGGGTCAAACCCCTAAAACTAACTGTGGCATGTGTCTTCGAATGTGGTCTCAGGGACATCAAAAACTCTTCAGTTATCTCCTCACCATAACCCTGAATTCTATCAAAGAAGGATATCCAATTTTCCCGGGTGAAAAGGTCCACTACCTCAGGGTGCTCATGAAATTTGCTAGATTCTGAGGGTTCTTTCCTTATGAATCCTCCTGGCATGGTGTTGAGTGCTCTTTTTATGTTTTAACTAGAAAAGAAAATGCTCAGGTGGGAAAAAAAATAGTCAATCACTGAAACAGAGGATAGCTGAATTCAATTTCTTCTGAACCCAAGAAGGAATGTCCTGGGTGCTTCTTTGTAATATCAAATGGCAATAATTCTCCCATCTTAAACTGCTGCCACCCTGAATTTGACTTCGTGGTTTTGAAAATAAATAATTTTTTTAGCAGAATAGAGGATAAGGACACAGGTTCTTTTCTCAGCATGTAGATGGATATGCACAATTATTTTTTCACACACACATAGGCTGGCCTTTATTGCTGCATATATCTTTCTTACAGGAGAGTTTGAAAAAGGATGGGGATATTTCAGATGCAGAGAGAAAAAGCAACTGGGTAGACTCAGGGAAATATGCAGGCAAACTTTCACTTTTTTAATGCACAGGTAGACTTCCACTTTCTTTTTCAATCTATTGTCGTGTTCAATTTACCACCTTACTCAAAAAAATCATGCACAGAGGAGTTTTCCCAAGCCTACCTCATTTTGAGCTTGAATACCGACGAAAATCCTGAATTTCCTCTCCGTAGAGCTGTTCTCTGCCTTTCCTGTAGAACCCTTCTTGTAGAAATCTCCTGGCTCCTGTAGAATAGAACTGTGCTTCTCGTAGAGCCCGATAGGTGGGAGATTTTTGAAAACAGGCAGAAAATTGGTGGAGGATGACTGGTTAACTGCTATGGAAGTGGTGGATGCGTACTCCAATGGATAACGTCGTCAGTGCAGAATGAAAAGAGGGTGGTGAAGTTTCAATTGAGCTGTATTTTAACTGCGGCGTGATTCATGGTGAGGGGATGAAGTGGCCGGACCGGACTGTTGATCCGACATCACAACCATAATGTTTCTGCATGCTGTCTGACTACCATCACCTCCCTTTCTCCCATTAACCACCGCCACCACTACTAGTCCCGACGATTTCTTCCTGAATGGACACTCCACACGTGTTGGCTACACATCTAATCGGCAATTTTGAATTTAACGGAGCTCGTTTGGATTCCATGAGGATGTGTAACTGGCCGAGGGTGGCCAGTTGATTGGCCACCGATTCCACTCAATTTGAACCATTCCCATAGTCATGCAGCCTTGAAATATGATTTATGCAATTGAATAACAAGTTTAGGCACTTACTTGTGTAGTCGCAGTCGTGTTATGCAGATTTCAGATTTTGGAACCCATTTCTTCATTTGTTGTTGCTACATGTGCACTGCATGCTTGGCATTGGGCTATTACTGATGTTCACACATTCAAGTAGAGCTCCATGCATGTTTCTTATGCCATACTTTGCTATCCCTGTCTCTGGAGTATGTCTTTCAGAGGGATCAGCTGCTATAGGAATCCCATAGGATGTCTTGTAGCTGCTTCTCCTTCTGGAATGCAAGATAGAATGAGTAGGGCTACACTACTGATGAGGGTCTCGGTTGATGAGGAGTCTGGATGGAGGGTATCAAGTATGGTGAGTGAAAAACTGCTGCTTTGATTTGTCATTAAAAAGCTTTTGCTGGCAGCATGAAGGAAACATGATTTCTGTGTGTGACTGTGCAGGGACATAAAAAAATGAGTGCAAGGGAGGTGTAGAGAGTGGAAAAAGGGCGACATATGGTGATGGATGGAAGCAGGGAGGTTTACAGGCCTCATAGACAGATTCCCAACCTTCGGGTCCTCTTCTGAGATCGATTTTGGCTTGTATGTGGATTCTATAGGATCTTCCTGTAGAAGATACAAAATTTCCTGTAGAAGGTGAAATCTTAGCCCGAATGAGACCAAATCTTAGGAAAGGGCAATGGTCATGGAGGAATGGATTGTGAGGGATGCTTGCATCCTAGTGCTGACCTCTGTCTTTGTTTTGTGTGATCCTCCTAAACCCTGTAATGACCTTCCTGCAACCTACAATTTGTTCAACATAAATTAGGTTTATATATATATATATATATATATTTACTCTGAGATAGCTGGGGCGTCTCCAGGAGGTTTTCACCCAAGGATATTTTATTCCTTTTTTTTGACTTTAAGGTGTGGGTGGAGTGGAGACAGGAGCCTGCTCCACTACTAGCATTGATTTACCTAGAGTTTCAATGAACTCCTGCTTAGAAAGGGGCTTCTTGTAGATTTTCAATCGATGCCCATTGACGAGCATGGGGATGGCTTCTTCATCAATGGTCCTGATAAGGACTGAACCATTGCCATTGCATTTCTCCACTGTATATGGTCCCAACCATCTTGTCCTCTTTCCTTTGAAATCCTTGTATCTTGAATCATATAACAACGCCCAATCTCCTTGCTAAAATTAATTTTCTTTAAGGTGTCGGTCATGCCATATCTTTCTTTGAAGTTGGACTACTTTTGAGTGGAGAAGGACCTGCATTCTCTACTCATCTAATCCATTCAACTAAAGTGATCTTTCCTATTGTGCATGGTTGAGATCTAGGTCCAGCTGAGCTGCCAACTGTTTGGTCAATTTAGTGATGTCTAAATTGCAACTTTTAAATGTCAACCCAGGGCTTGTAAGTTGATGAAGTGAGGTGTACTGCATGTACTTAGGCAACTGTTTCTTAAGCTTTTGTCGTTTTTAAATTTTTAAGTTTGTTTTCAAGTATATCTCTCCTACTGTGATGTGATGGAAATGAAATAAAGCAAGTGAAGTGTGTGAGATTGTGATGAGCTTTAAATGATTTCTTATAACTTAAAAGTATTCTACAAGAAATCTTGAACAACAACTGAAATGAAATCAACTCTTAAAGGAAAATAAAGGCATCAAATAAAAGACTAATGACATTGGCCCAGTATCTCTGCTGCTGCAAGAAAATGAAGATGAAATCTATGTCAAATCTAGCTAAAAATAAAAACTAAGCAATGTGAAACTGAAGTAAATCTACATAAAGAAAGACTAGTCACAAATACTTTAACTTCTTCTTAACCTCTTGTCTTTTAACTGAATATATCATGTGAGAAACAGTTAAAAATAAGCCAAGCAATTGTGATTTCTTGAGCAACTAAACCAAGCTGTGCTAAGTGATATTTTGGTCTCAATGAAGATATTAAATTATGGAGAAGAAACCATCAATAGGTAAACAACTTGATGTCTAAAAGCAGAAAGCAACTATGCAAATTAAAGAAATGATAGTAAGGAAATAAAGGCTGCAAAATAAGGAAGGTCAGCAACATAGACAAGATGATCACAAGTGTCACTAGTTGTGAAAAAGAAAAGAAAGAAACTGTCCCGGGCACGCCTAAGAAACCTGCATAACACACTGATCAGTCATGGAAAAGTGCAGAAATATAAATAAGCAGAATTCGAAATTTATATACAGCTATTGTACATGATCAAAACACAACAATCAAAGGCATTCTGTACAACTATTATACATAAAATGAGAAAAATAAATGCAGGAAATTAAAGAGTACTATACAGGCCTTCAGTAAGCAGGGGCCCTCTGCCTACTCCAGCCAGCTCAATGATCAGTGACACGCTCAAATGGAAAACAGTCTTCTCATATATTATGTATCAAAATAGAAAGTATAGTGGGGAGTTAAAAATTACATATCAGCGGCTAACTATCCAGCGTTCAAAGACGCTTTATTTATAACAGAGGAAAGCAAACTAACTTAACAAAAACTAAGCTATTCAAGCAGTTGTGTAAAAACACGTAGTCTTGCTGCGTCCTCGGATTTAGGCAACGGTCATTGTGGGAATTCAATCTGCTGTTGGATTCATGTTTCCAACTGTCTTTGTGGCTGAGGAAGATGCCACCTATTCTTCACGTGCTCTAAAACAGAACACACAGAGCCGTGCCACCGCCAATCACTTCTGTTGACCGTAGTTGCCTCCTCGTTGACCACGGGTTTTTATGACCGGTTTGGGTGAGCTGGAAGGACACACACCATGTCCTTGGTTCCATGAAATTTCCCATGTGGCTCTTCTTCCCGAAGGACACCTGGAACATATCGTTTAATAAAACAGTTGCGGAATCCGGGGTTGGCTGCGAAAACCCTGTGTGAGCTGCGGAAACGCAACACTTTGAACCAAAATTCTAAACCAACAACAAAGTCATTAGCATAATTAGCAATCCATGTAAAAAGTCCTAAAATACAATGATTTGAGCAATTTGATGGAGGGAATGAGTGGCAAAAGAAGGAAATGAATAGGAAAAGGAGGCTGAGAGGATGTGTAAAGAAGTGCAAGTTTGAGGCTCAACATACCCCCACTGTGAAGGTGTTGCATGTCCTCATGCAACCAAAACTTTGTCATTGTTTTTCAATCCATGTGCTCAGATGCTTCTGCCAAAACATCTAGCCTTCTTCTCTTTCTCCTTGCTGCCAAAATTGTCCTTGGTTTCTTGACTAAACACCTGAACCTCAAATTGATCAATGCCCTGCTCAGTTTCTTACATTTTCCCTTCAATTTTCTGTTCTTCTTCTGCCAGAGTCCTAAGTGAAGCATGGTATTGTCATGGACCATTTTGTCCACCTTGCTTTGTTCTTTCAATGCTTCGTTTTCTTGTTTAATATGCCGGTTCAGGACTTCTAGTTCAAACACCTCCTATTTTAAAGATTGGACCTGTTCATTAAGAGGCAATATAGTGCTTGGACCTGTAACTGATTGCTACAAGGCCTCCAAATAATTGTATACCTTCTGATGGTCAGGATCAATTTCAGGTGTTCTTCTTGGGCTATGTTTAAAAAAAAATTCTCTATGAGGTTCTGGCTGAAAGGGACTCTCTTCACGTGGAGGAGTGGACTCATGGTCAAGCTGAGTTGGAGCCTTTTCAGGTGTACCTTCTCCCAAATCAATGAAATGTGATTGTTTTTCTTTAGTCACACTCATTCTTTCTTTAAGTCTACTGCTTCTTCTTACTTGTGCACTAGTGCTCTTTTGCTAGGCACTCTGTTTTTCTTTATGTTTCTTCTTTGAGAGGGCAGCAGTTTGAAGTTGTGATAGTCTGTCAGCCAAGGTTTGAGAGTCTTCTTCTACTAAAGGTTCAGGTGATGGATATGATTCTTGAACAATTGTTTTCCCTTTATCCTTTTTCTGTTTCTTGGTTTTATCTCTCTCTTCCTCTTCTTCTTGAGTGGTTTCCTGAGTTTCTACAATAGGAGGATTTTGGGCTGCAACATCTTTTTCGTTCTCCTACTTCTTTTTGGGATTCTAGGAGAATTGCTAGCGGAAGCTTCAGTTACTTCTTGGAAATGATTCCTGACTAAAAACTTTTCCCATATATCATTATTATTTTTCAATTGATCCTTTATGAGAATTTTAATGAACCCGTGATGATACAAGTGGGGTTCAATATGGCCTACATTCTTTTGGACAGTGGAACTCATTTTCCTTAGGCTTGCTAACAGAAAGTAGGGTAAATTGATGGCATGGCCTTCCATGAAGTTCATCATAATTCTTGCATGGTACATATACATGGTGCCAAAGCGGCCCTCACATGTAATAAACTTTTGAACAAGTAATAACAATGCAGTCCATTCTTCCTTAATTACATGTACAGGAATCCCTTTAGTGAATATTGAAGTGTCCATACCTGGGCTCTTGAGCATGTTCTTCCATCCTTGATCTTCCAGCCCTCTGTTCTTAAACCATTTGTCTCCCACCTGAGGTAGACTGGTTGCTGTTGCTATGGTGTTCTCGGTTATTGTGAATTTCAGGTTCCCTACTTCCACGGTGTGCCCATTGAAGGATCGAGCAAATGCTTTCGTTACCTCCTTATCATACCCTCTGAATTTTTGAATAAACTTCAACCATTTTGCTTTCTTTAATGCTTCCTTTGTCTGTGGATACCCTTCTAAATACTTTGAACCTTCAGGTTCAGCTCTAAGCAGCTTCCCCATCTTCGGCTCTCAACTTCGGCTGAAGCTTTGACTATGTATGGATGCTCAAGGAGGATGCTCACGGGAAAAACAGGTGGATTATGGCTGTAAGTGGAGTAGCCGTAACATAATGCAAGGTGTATTGCAGAACTGCAATCGGGGTTTGAAACAGAGCTGTGGAGTTTGCAGCGGAAATGGAAGTGGAAATGGTGTGAGTATGAGGGAGTAGAAGACAAACACGAGAAATGAGTTCAATTCGTGCGGAAATCATGGTGGAGAAGAGACGTAGTATAATAGGTCACTTTTTCATACGACCAATAAATGAAAGCACAGTCCCATTTCGAGTTTGAATTAAGAGTGATTATGGGACTGTTAGAAGGGTATGAGGTGGATGAAGTATTGTCGTGGAGGAGAAGTGGGATGATCTTTGCCGAATCATTGCATTTAGTGGCTCTTTCCACGATTTAATAACTATGCATAAAATGACATTAAATTGTTGTTTGGAAAATATTTT
>APFE030014446.1:0-24896 GCA_000404065.3 Pinus taeda | reverse complement strand
GACACCAAAACGAGTAAAAATATCCTCAAAAGGAAATTGAATAACTGAATTCTCAGTGGCAGAAGGCAATGCCTTGGATTCTACCCATTTAGTAACATAATCAGTGCAAACCAATATATACTTCCTTGGTTTAGATGGTGGATTAATAGGTCCAACGAAATCTAAAGCCCATTTCTCAAAGGGTTCAATGAGTACCTGTGGCTGTAATGGCATTTCATTTGAAAGAGTTGGTCTCCCTACTCTTTGGCAGCTGTCACACCTTCTAACCATATTGCTTTGCATCTTTGAAGAGAGAAGGCCAATAATATCCTATAGAAAGGATTTTATAGGCCGTCCTCTTGTCAGCGAAGTGTCCACCGCATGGTTCATCATGACATGCCTTAAGGATGTCAGGCATTTCATCTTCCCGACCAAGTGACCAGGACATATAAACTTTGACAATTTGGTGAATATCAACAAAACTCAAATAGTGAGAGACGTTCCCATAATTTCAAAACCTAAAAAGGATACTTGTGCACCATTTCAACATGGAAAGTAGAGAAGGACCAACTTCAAGACAAGGAATTCTCAACATCAAAGCCTTTGGATATCATCCATGCGAATCTATGCAAACCAAACAAAACTCTAGCTTTACAAGGAGAAATATACTTTGTATTATTTGTAGATGATTATACTAGAATGATGTAGATATTCTTCATAAGATTCAAATAATAATATCTAATATGTTTTAAGAATTTCAAGACTCTTTCTGGAAATTAAAGCAAATAAAAAATCGAGTGTCTAAGAACAAATAGAGGTGGAGAATTTACTTCAAAAGACTTCAATGAATTTTGTGAAACACATGGAATAAAAAGGGAAATCTTTGTTGCTAGAACTCCACAACAAAATTGAGTGGTTCAAATATAGAACAAATATATACAAGAGATTGAAAGAAGCAGTTGGGGCAATAATATATACTATAAATAGGGCACAACCTCTAATGACTAGTGAAAAAACTCCATATGAATAATGGAAAGAAAGACCCACTTCCATGAAATATTTCATAATATTTGGAAGTAAGTGTTTTATGAAGATCAATGATAATTCATCATGAAAGTTTAGTTCTCGAGTTGATGAATGAATATTTCTTGGATATTCTACAAGAAGCAAGGCCTACAAATGCTACTACATTCAATTATGAAAGATAGTTGAAAGTATTAAAGTAAAGGTTGATGAGTATTTTCCTAAAAGAGAAGTTGAAATCAATGATGAAGATCCTATCCTTGGAGACACAGAAGAAGATGTTGCAATAAAATAAAAGGAGCGATAAAATCAAAAGGAACCATCTCAAACTCCATCAAGGGTAAAATTCATTCAAAAAAATCATCCAAAAAATAAAATTATTGGTGATGTAGATGATGGAATACATACCTGAAGAAATAGGAAAATATACCAAAAATAAATGACATTGCCCTACTATCCACAATAGAACTAGAGAACTTCACTCAAGCTAGTAAGGATCCTCATTGGATAAAAGAAATGGAAGAAGGGATGCATCAAATCGAAAAGAATGGAACATGGGAGCTAGTGCCTTGTCCAAAGGACAAGAATGTCATAGGAACCAAGTGGGTGTTCAAGAAAAGGATGAATGAATAAGGACATATCATTAGAAACAAGGCAAGGTCGTTGTGCAAGGGGTACTCTCAAATTGAAGGAATTGACTTTGAAGAAACCTTTGCTTCCATAGCCCGATTGGAAGCTATAAGGATGTTCTTGGCATTTTATTGTTCAAAAGGCTTCAAAGTTTATCAAATGGATGTAAAATAAACATTTCTAAATGGTGACCTAAACGAAGAATTTACATGGAACAACCATAAGGGTTCGATTTAGTAGAAGGAAAATACTTTGTTTCCAAATTGAAGAAGTGTTGGTGGGAAAAGTTCCCTAACAAAACGGTTGAAAGCCTCACCAGAGCAGGGTAGGATAATCAACACAAAACACTCAATCAAGCATTCAAAACATTTGAATTATCAAAGTTGGACTTGGAGACATACTTGAAGGTCTTGTGTTTGAAGACGTTCCCGTAGGGTCCAAACCTTATCCTTCTTCCAAAATGTGCAGACCTACAAATCAATCACAAAAGCATATACATAATAGACAATTCAATGTGCATACATAAGAATATGTTAGATCATCATATATAGACATTCATATTATTGTTCATAAGATGAAAATATATAGCAGGAACAAGACATGACCTTCTTTATTGATTAACAACAATAAATATAGGATAGATACAACTTGATCCAGGCCAAAGGCATTGATGAAGCCTTCCTCCAGATCCGTCCAACCTAAGCCATGAAGAAAACCTCTCTAATAAGTGAAAGAAGATGTTGGATAAAGATGTTGAGAATCTATGCAAAGGAAACTAGGGTTTCCTAGACACTAGAGTGTAGAAGGTACGCGAAAAGAAAACTTGATCTAGCAGAAATCGAGTATAATATCTATATCCTTCTTCTCTTGTCATAATTAGGCCTATCCAAGAGGTGTATATATACCACTTCAAATTGATTATTTCATTTAGTCCATCGGGTCATGTAGGCGAGCTCTCGGTAAAACCCGTAAACCCCACTTGTAAAATTTTATTTTATTTTATTTTTTCATATTTTAAAAGGTATGCATGGGTATAATATTATGGGATCCATGTATATACATGTTTTTGTATGGGCATAGTCGTGTATGGATTTTGAAATAATATTATTTAGTATAAAGTTAAGTCTTTATGGGAAAAGGGAATACCTAGGGCCATAAAAGAGCATAAGGTCTATAAGAGTGTTGAATGATGCTATAACATATGCCCCCTAATATGTGAGGTTAGAAGGGGAACATGATATGCAAAATATATTAAGCATAGAGATATGAGTCATCAGCAAACCTGGGAGGAGATCACCATATTCCAACCCATCGAATACATGTGGAAAGAGTCAGAAAGAAAACTCATGTCTGAGGCAGGCATACCGATGCTCATAAGTAGTAAAGCATGTCTGATGATCAAGTATAAGGTGAATCCAGAATGTATACATAAGTGTATAGAAGGAGCTAAAGAATACATAGTGGATCACCAAATCATAGTAGCGAAAGATCACAACGAAGTTGTCTATTAATATCACATATAGAAGAATGTATGATCAAATGATGCTACATAACTAATCCTCATAAAAGTACCAAGCCATATTGGTGGAATAGTCGTACTGCATAAACTCAGGTGCCAACATATAAGTTGCTGTTGTGAAAGACTATAACATATAGAGCTGAGAGGAATCATTGGGAAAAAAAATGAAGGAAATGTCAAGTGAACCAAGATGTTGACACAACTCAAGGTCTTCACTAATCGCAGATGGTACATTTCCACACCATGGGAATAAATAAGTTGAATTCGATCATGTAAGAAATTGTTTGATTACCAGTCATTGATGTATACCATTAATAAATGTGAGAAAATTCACCAATAATGATAATGAGTGTCAAGGTACCCAAATAAATATAACAAGTGCGAATAGATGTGTTGATTTTGAACACTTGAAAGAATCTAAAAATTAGGATACATTTATGTATTCTCGCTGTCGATAGCGAAGGAGTCTTCCACACATGACTGCAAACCCTAAGGTACTAAAAAAAATACTCTAGACCTTGTTCCTAGAGAAATGAGTTGGATTCGATGGGAAAATATTTGCTGAAAGGAAGACATTAAGGAATCTAGTGCGAGTATAACCCACAGGCCAGTAATTTGGAAGAACTCGAATGAAGAGAGATGAAATAACCATTCCAAAGTACATTTCCGACATACAGAAGATGTAGCTAGCACACGACATAAATCCTCTGAACCAACCAATAATGAAATATGACATAGAGGCGATGAATCCACTAATAGGGTCAAATGGAAACCAAGGTATTGCATGAATCACAATGTGTGGTAATGTAAGATGACGTTGAACATAAGGTAAACTACTCAGTAGAATACCCATAATGCTAATCGATGCTAAGAACAAGGTCACCCATCAACGGTGTAAATAGGGCAAGGCTGCAACTATAGTTCTACTCTCAGAGAAATTTTCCAGAGTCGATAGGAGCATACCCGCTAGTAAGAAGTCAATGAGGACCTTCTTAACTAACATGAGTAAAGGACCACGTAGCTAATGCGATACTGAGAATGACTTGACAGACTAGGTATGACCGACATAAATGAGTCAAGAGACACCACAAAATGTCTGACAATAGGTTTACTTCTATTACATCACCATTTAACACCCTTGGTAGATTTGATGCTCTATGATATGGCATAGGGCAACCCTTCCCTACCATTCTTGGTCCATTTTCTAAAAAACTAGGTTTAAATCCCATACGTGATTTTTCCATATCTAAAGTGCATGTACACATGGGTCCGTCTATAACCAACCCACGTATATGTGTTAAAACATTTAAAAATATATAACCTCCCTTAATTCGGGGGGGGATGTTTTACGGGTTTGACCTGATACCTACCTACTATAGCCCGTGTCCCAACTGTTTCCCAACTGTTTCCCAACTGAGAAAACTAATTTGGAGAAGTATAAATAAGCCTCCATAGGAAGGCCTAGAGGAGGATAAAAGATTAGATATTGATATTATAGTTGATTACATCCTTGATCAAGTCTAAAGATATCCCTGTGCCTTCTGCACTCCCAAGTCATAAGAAACCCTTGTTTCCTTCTTGAGATGTCCGTCATCCCTTCATGACATCCTTATGTATACTTATGGATGAGGATTTGTGAGGCTTGGGCAGGACGGATCCAGAGGATGGTTTCACTTGGAGCTGATGAACGAATCAGGTTGTAGTTCTTTTGTATTTTCTTTAGCTTACATTAATAAAGAAGCACTGTCTTGTTCCTGATGATTATGGTCTTTTTGCATTAAATTATGTCATTATTTTATTATAAAATCCCATGCTAATGCTTACTTTCTTACATGCTTATATGACCTAACACTTATATCATGAACATGCTTTCTATTACTATTGTTGTATATGCTTTGCTTGAATAAGTGATAGGTTTTAAGACATTGGAAGAAACAGAGGGTTTCGACCCTACGGGAACAACCTCAAACGTAGGATCTTCGGGTAATACCTCTTCTTCCTACTTCAATAGTTTAAGTATTAGGACTTCTTGTTTGTGTCTCTCTTTATGCTATATGCCCTCTGCTCTGTTGGGATTCTCAACCCAAGACTCTAGAGTGATTCTACCTGAAACAACTTCCATTGAACAAAAGCATGACTTGATGTGACTTTATGGCAACATAAAATAACTTTGTATAAGTTTTCAATGCAAGAGGCATAAACAAAATCTCCATATGATTGGAAGATATAACCAACTGGTGGAGGACTGACTCAACAACAAGGTTATGGCTTCCTTAAAGCCAAACCAAGTCCCATCCTGATGGAAGAAAGACTCATTTTAAGTTATTTTTTCAAGGGTGACACAAATGACTCTTTCTGCCATTAAATGACGAAGAAATTATTCCATTCCCGCTTTTTTTTGGAATTTTTTTCTTCATATTTAAAGCCTGAAAAAAGAATAAAATAATGCTTATAGTACAATGGAGAGAAAGAGTGTCAAGGGAAAGTTCACTAGTTCCTGGGACTAGAACATTCATATGCTCAATGAAAGGTGGCGAATTCTAGTCATCGAAGCTCAGGGAATGTTCCCTCCCTGGTGAAGGGTGCCAAGTCACAAAGGCTAATGAGTGCATGGTTTGTACTTGCAGAAAATTCATGGTCAAAAGTGGCTTACACACGAGTCCAAATGAAGTTAGCTTAAGTCCAAAAGGGGTGTAAGTGGTTAATATGGAATTCAATAGTACAATTCAACACATGGGAGCCTCTAGGGTATAAAGCCAAAATAATAGCGAAGAAGGAGAAGAATGAGGCTTCAACGCAAAGTCATGGTAGGACTAAAGAGGAATCTCGAGCCTACACAATACTTAAAGAATGTGCAACATATGCTAGCGAGGTTCTAACTAGGAAGCCCATGAAAGGAAAGGTTCTACCATTATGTCACAACTTTATGAAACAACGAGTGAGAGAGGTTAGAATATTGCAACATAGTGGGGTTGACCCTACGGATAAATATCGTAGTATGAGGTCAAGATTCATAATGCAATGGAAAAGTGATATGTCTTAACCTATATGCCAATTTAGAATACGATACCTACCACAATAGGCCAATGATTGTGGAATTGATGCAACAGGAAAAAATATCACTAAGTGATAAAAAAGTCTTTGTCACCCTTAAAAGGACCTTTCCCAACACTTCAAACAAAGGTCAAAAGTTCACAAAAGTAAAATTATAAAGTTAAAAATAAACTTTAGGAAAGTGGGTTTTAAAGTTTAATTATAAATAGAGTTTTGGACTCACCCAATTCAATTTTCACCATCCAAGTGTTGAGGAGTCAGTTTTTGGAGCGAATTTGGGCAAAGACAATCTGACCAATTCCACCAACAAATCTAGAAATCACGAACTCTAGGTAATTATTGACCTTAAACATATCCATTTGATAAAAAATTTAATAGATTAGAATGAATTTTTGAGAAGATTCCTTAAATTTTAAAATTATCTGTATGTGTACATAGGTTTGAGTTTATAAAGTCACGTATAGAAAGCCCTATATGTGGGTTAGTAAAGGGAAAGTTATGTATATATGCGACTGTCTCTTACAAAAACCGCTAACTCACAAAGCAAAATTCACAACTCAATTTTTAATGGATGAAATCTCTCAATTTTTTAGGATGTCGATCATTTGGAGGGAAATATAACATAATGATGTGGATAGATGTATCGGAAGATCAAGAGTTGTTGGATGGATTGAAAAGTTGTGATTTTCTCAAATTCTTTATGATGCCCAATATGAGAGGTCAAACTCAATTATTGGAGATGTTGATTCATTACTAGGACCCAGAGCAAGAGAATTTCATCATAGACTCAATGCATTTACAGATCAAAGTAGAAGATATCTACTTCATCACAAGACTATCTCGAAGGGGAGAATAAATCAATATGAAGGGCAAGGCCAGTGGGGGCTTTAATATTGTTTATTACATTGTTGTATACTATGCACCATGCATTAACAAAATTGGTTCACAAGTCCTGATAAAACAAATTACGAAGCCGCCTATCAAGATAATCCTTTTTAATATTTCCACAAAATCAGGTTCAAATCTGTTACATCAGGCCTCAAAACCAAGTATGTTCTTAGTAGTATAATGTCTAAGAATATTAGTGTATGGCTGGTGTACATGAAGAAACAACTGACATCAGTGACACGGGGAAAGAAAAAGAACTTCAGATATGGCACCATCCTCTGCTCTTTTTTCTTTCAGCGGATTCCTACGCTATGACCTAGAGTAACATTTTCCATCAACAGTCCTAGAGATCCAAGGATGGCTAGATGGGCAGACTTAATCAGGAGACTTGGAGGAGTAGAAGTCACCCATGTGTCCTTTGATGATGAATTCTTCCGATGGTGGGAGCAACAAGTTGCGCCCGTAGAGGATTACCCATATGCAGGAATAAGCTTCCGAGGGGACCTAGAGTTAGCACTTCCTAGAGGAGCTACATGGGGAAACATCAATAAGAATTTTGATTTTTAACATATTTGAGTTTTTTTTGGATTTTTTAAGATAATCTCAAGAAATTTTAAAGTTATTTTTCATGAAACAAAAATCCTCACAAGATTAAGTGATCATGATACAAATGTGGGACCAGTCAGACCTGAGGCTCTACCAAAGCATAGGTGTCATGACAAAGATGCAGAGAGAGCACAAGATGAGTCTGAGAGGGTCCTTCATACTGTACAAAGGAACTTGGAGAGTTTGACTCGCCAGGTTCTAATGGTAGCAATGGGGGATCTTCCCGAGGATATAAAGAGACGAGTGGTTGGAGTACCATGGTTGTGGGTGTGACTCTTCCGATGAGTGGAAATTTTCGTCATCTTCTACCAAGATGATCATTCAGGGTAGGGCTCACATACTGATTTTTGATGACTGATATTTTTGATATGGACATGATCGGGCTTGAGCCTTAATTTTGTAGGACATTTTTCCACATTTTGTAATATTTTGACACACTTATATATCTATATACAATGACTTCACGATGACATGATCATATATATAGATGATTCTTTGATGTTTTGATTTAATGTGATGAATGATTGATATGAAAATAAAATGCTTGGTTATCTATAAAATCAACAAATGCATTATCTAATCATGGAATGTGAATGAAAGTAATAAAATTAAATTATTTTTGCAATGATCTCTGTCATAAATTGACAATGTAATAAAGGATCCCTCAGATAATAAATATTGTTTAATTGAGACACAACCAGTTGCGAGTCTAAGTAAACCACTAACGATTCAATACCATAAGATATTGCTTTAGAAAGTGAATTAATAATGAAACTATATTTAGCCATATTATTAGAAATTGGACCAATACATATGCCTCTTGGGACCAACAACTAACCAGATGGATAATGTAATACCCATGCGATGAAAGATAAATTCCGAGTATGTCTACTAGCACCATCTGCGAATCCTAAGTACATTGAATCACCCATCAAAACCTTCCAAAGAAATTCAAAAACACCACCATCACCATGACACCTATAAACAAAAACTCAAACTATGTACAATATTTACAAAACAAAGTAAATTCTAAGCAAAAGCATAGGAATAATACTTCTTGAGATAGAGCCCATTTCTGGGCTTCAACAACACATCCCCTTCAAAATAAATCAACTCATAAGCACTCTTCTTCAAGGCCCTTTTAATAATGAAAGGACCGTACCACATAGGTTTGAATTTTTCTGCCCCCAAGGTGTCTTTATCTTGGTCATACACAAAGACAAGGCCACCTTCAAAGAAAACCCTAGGTTGTACGGACTTGTCATATTGAGCTTTGACTCTTTTCTTATTGGCCTCATTCATTGTGGTGACATCTCAATGCTGATCATAAAAATGTTCCAAATGAACAAGACACTCTTGAAGACTTGAGGTGTCTAGAAGAAGCTAGGCTTCCAACTTAAGAGATGGATTATAACATTCTATAGGAAATATTGATTCCAAACCATAAACCAACTGGAAAGGAGTGTACCTCATAGCAGTCTTAACAAACATTCAGTATGCCCATAGTGTAGAATATAGCATGATGTGCCAGTTAGACTTAACTTGATTAATAATCCTATGCAAGATAGTCTTAAAGGATCTATTAATGGCTTTAACTTTTCCATTAGCTTGAGGATAATAAGGAGATGAATGCTCCTTTTGAATCTTAGTTTTGAAGCCAACTCATATTATTTTGAAAGTGACTACCATGATCAGTGAAAATCTCTTTAGGGATATCGAAATGCGAAATGACTTGATTAAAAAGGAAAATATCTATGTCTCACCATCATTATTAAAAGTAGGCATAACTTCGACCCACTACGTAAAGTAGTATACAACTATGATAATGTAATTGTGTCCCTTTTTTGAAGCTGGGTTACAAGTAGTAAAATCAACTAACGACTTAGTAAATTGACCGACAATGATGAAAGGAAAAAGTGGAGTTGGATGAGCGCGCATTTTTCGAGTATAGATTTGATAAGGATGGCATTTTTTGACCGCCTCAATAAAACCTTTGAAAATCAAAGGCCAAAATTACCCTGCATACAATATTTTTTGAGTAGTAGCAAGCCTAGACAAATGACCTCCACAAGCCCCACTTTGGTAGCCATTTAGAACTGACTCAGCTTATTCTAAGGTCAAACAACGTCTAAGAATTGAATCAACCTTGCGATGATATAGAGTATCACCAATGGTCAAATAATTCCTAGCCAAGTGACGTAATTTTCAGCGTTTTTCCTTAGACAAAAGACTAAGGGGACTTCGAAGTCTGGAGATATACAACGATGTATCCATACTAAGGATCTTGTGAGGAGATAAGAAAAATATGTTCATCAGGAAATGATTCTTCATAAGTACCATCTTCTTCACAAGGCAATTTCGAATTAATTATGAGAAAACCAAAGACTTCTTCGATTGAGTTAACATAAACTCTAGATCAAACTCTTGTAAAATAAAAATCCATTTATTCTATTTGCCCCCAATCACTCGCCTATTGAGGAAAAATTGAAATGGATTGATGTTATCTAATACAAATGTTTTTCTTAGAAAAATGTAATGATGGAGTTGCTAAACAACATGAACTACTGCTAAAGACAATTTCTCAATATGAGAATACCGAAGTTCAAGACCAACCAAGCCACGAATTAGATAATAAATCATATGTCCTCTAAGGGCATCATCTTCCTAAACCAAAACCATACCAATGGTTGATTTTGTCTCCGCGAGGTAGAAAAGGAAATATCTGCTATAATTAGGTGGACACAAAAGGGGAGTAGCGGTCAATGCCTTTTTCAAAGCATTGAATGAGCGTTGAGCGAATTCGTCCCAAACAAATGGAACTCCTTTCTTAAGTTCACACATAAAACCTTTTGTGATTTCAACGTAGTTCATGATAACCCTGCTAAAAAAGTTTTCTTTTCCTTGGAGAATTTTAAGTTGATGGATATTGGATGGGGGAGGAAAGTAAAGTATTTCCTCAACCTTGAAAGGATCAACCCAATTCCCTTCATTAGAAATGACGAATCCCAACAACTGACCAGATTTAATCGCGAAAACACATTTATTAGGGTTCAACCATATTTTACAATAACGACATCTCTCAAAAATTAAATGAATATGTTTTGGATGTTCCATTCTCTTACGAGAATGAGCAACTAAATCATCCAAATAAGCTTCAATTATAAAGTTTAATGTCATGGAAAGCATAAGACATAGCTCGCTAAAAGGTAACCCCAAAATTTTTAAGGCCAAAAGGAATTTTCCTATATGCAAGCATACCCTAGGGGAAAATAAACATTATCTTATGTTGATCTTCAGGACAAATTGTTATTAGATTACATCCAGAAAATCAATGAAAATTTTAAGGATGGAAAATTGTCTTGAAGTTTAAAAACATTGGTGAATCTCATTAGTCCCTAATATGAAAACCATAAAATGCTAATTAATATATTTCTAAAAGAATTCAATTTTATAGTTATTTAATTTATAATCTCTATATAATGTTGGCGAAATTTAAGGTAAAATAAGTTTATATTCTAAAATTTGGGCAAATCATTTTTATAAAAAATGGAATTCTAAGAATATTTTTTGTGGAAAAATCAAGGAAAATTAGTCCACTTGTGAATATTAGCCCCTAAAATTTTCCATGTAGAAAATCCATCCATGAAGGAAAAAAAGTCATTTCCAGCACACTCATCAATAATTTGATCTATAAATGGAGTGGGAAAATTGTCTTTCAGACATGATTTTATTCAAATCCTTGAAATCAATGAATGCACATATTTTTCATTGCTTTTTGTGCTTAGGGATTGGATTTGAAACCCATTCAGTTGAAGGAACATGGTAGATGATACCTGCCTTAAGCAACTTCTCTACTTCTTCCTTGATATCCACAACTTTCCTAGGGTTGATCGATCAAATCTTTTGATGCATAAGCTTTTCATTTTTGTAATTCTTGATCTCATGGTGACTATACTAGGATGAATCCCAAACATTTCCTCATAAGACCAAAAAAATACATCTCTAAACTATTTAAGGTGATCGATGTAAATTTTAATTTCTTCAGGGGAACAATTAGCTCTGATGAAGATATACTCAATAATGTTGGGATACTTGGAAATGTTCACTGTAATAGTTTCTGAAATATTAGCCATGTTACCTTTGGAAATAGTACGTGCTAGAGCCAAAGGGTTTAAAATTTCATCAACACTTCCATGAGAAAGAGGACTAGACAAACTTGATTCGACTTTATGCAAGTTAGGGAGAATATAGGACCGATGATGCAAATCATCCCACGGTCTCTCTACACCAGTCATTGCTTCTAGAATTGCTTATTCAGATGGTAGAATAATATTAAGGCAATCCATAACCAAAGTGGAATCAATTTTCCATACCGACGTCACATAATTATCCACATCCTTTGATGAAACATGGATGGGATCAAAATCTATAGAACTAACAATGGATTGATATGCAATTTATGCTACAGATATATGATAATCCATTCCACCCACTTTTCCTTCTTCTAAAGTGACTGTAGGAAGGGGCACGGGCCAAGGATACGAGAAATAGTGAGTTCTAAAAGAACATTATCGAGGGACCATCTTGGAGGATGAAATGGAATTAACATGAGAAATAGGAGGTGTAAGATCAAAAGCACCCATTAATGAGGAATACATTCCAACTCCTAAATTCTCGATAGGATGCTTGGTATTCTTCACCAAAGGGATAGTGGAGTCAACAGATGCATTAGGGTCATTGGGATAATATGGTAACTAATTAATCGTAACAATTATCCCTTCATGAGGAAAATGTAGGATGCATAATAAAGATGAGATTATGGCATCCATCACATAAACCCAGTTCTAACCCAACAAATATTATAATCAAGATTAGCATTGACTATCTTAACGTCTATGTTAACAACCTTTCCCCCTACACAAATAGGGAAGATAGGTGGAATCCCATGAGGCCTATGAGAATGACCATCAAATGTGGTTAAGAGAGTAGGAGAGGGAACAACTTCAGAGGACTTGATAACTTTCCAACATGACATAGACCTGACACATGTGGAAGCCCCTTCATCAACTACGGTTCGAAATATGGTCTTCTTACGACATGTAGATTTAATATAAAAAGCCATATGATGAGGGAGTCTCATTTTAACATTTGACATATCAAATGTAATTACTAGAGAGTTTTTTGGGTTAATTTCTCCAATCACAATGAGAAAAGCGCTCCTTTGTGTAGCACATGCATGGAGTACCTCTAATGTTGACATAGCATAGGGGATCTGAGCTAAATATTCAACAATGGAATAGTACTAAGTAACCCTAAAATTTGGATTATAAGTCGATCATTTTGAGGATATTTTCAACATCTGAGGTATAGGTTCAACTGCGAGCCTCTCTATATGAAAAGGTCCTTGAGTATTAGAAGCAGTTTTAGCCTTAGAAGGTTCTGTCTCTCCATAATCATGAGCTCTAGTTGAAATATAAACATGAGACTTAAACATATATACATTTGATGCAGATTCCCCTTCCTGGTCACCTTGAGTAAGGGCTCTAGTATTAGCATTCACACCAATAAGTAATTGTTAGCCTTGGGTAAAAGGGTTAGTAAGCACATCCTGGGAACTAGAAGAACATTGCTAGGGTAACAAGCACTGAGCATATTGAATCTTGGGGAAAATATGATTAAGATGATCCCCACTACATAACTTGCATGGGAATTTAACTTTATTTTTAGATTCCTTTTCCTCACTAGTGTCTTCATTAGGTTTATTCACTTTTCCCTTCCCTCCCTTATCATTCTTCTTCACACACTCTTAAATCTTCTTCCCATCGAATTGTTGATTTCCTTTGGGATTCAAGGACTGAACAACATTAACCACTAAAGGTTGAGAAGGAGGAGACACTAAAGGTTTATTCTGTGTCATGGAAGCAAATTGCAACGACAACTACTATAATTGATTTAACAAACTAGCCATATTACTATCGATCGATACTATAACTTTGTCGGCATGGGGGCCTGGTTTCAGTTTGGAGAGATCAATTTTTTTATCTAAGAGCATCAAGAAATATCTTGTAGAGGACTGCAGAATTGGAGTGCATAAGCTCTAATTGCTAGTCTCTAAAGATTTCCTGTTCTTCCATGAACACTCCTGAAAGTGACACATCCTTAGATATCTTCGAGTGCAATGATTTTAGAAATTGTTCTAGAAGAAATTCATTAGGGATATAAGCCTTAATCAATCTCTTCCTTTTGCACCACTCTTGAATGTGGTTAGAAACATGGGTGGCCTTATCCTACTCAAAATTGGCTAGAATTTTAGTTTTGACATCATAATGGACATGCAACTCCAAATTGTTAAGAAACATTGTAGTTAACTCAACAAATGTAGAAAACAACCCACCCTTTAATTCGATAAACCATTTCTCCGCATTTCCAGTTAAGATGGGTTGAAAGGGTCTCAACCTAATTGAATCATCAATTAAGGATATACCAAGCCTTGAATCTCTTGAAAATGATTAATGTTTTGAGCATGGCCATATAAATGCATTGATCCTACATTCAACGATGGATTGGAAGGAAGAACATGTCCACTTCCAAATGAAAAACCTTGTAAAGATGCTGAACCACTAGCCATAGAAGTCATAGATACAAAAGTATTAGAAGGTAAGGTTGATGAGACTAAGGGAATCCCACTAGATAACATTCCAAAAGGATAAGCACTAGTGAAAGAAGAAGAAGGTTGGGTGCCTCCACTCGGACCCAGGATGGAGGTAAAGCCAACAACTACTATATTAGGTGTAATAGTAGAGATATCAATAGTGCCTCCTCCTATATCTAAAGGAGTATATACACCATATGTGTTGACAACCATACTTGTGCCACTAACATTGACCATTAAGAAGAAAGAAAGAGAGTGAATAGGGCTAGTCGACCTATGAGTCAGAGTACCCATGTATGATACAATGTAAGGAAGATGAGAAGGAAGAGGTTGTGTAGGAGTCGTAGGGCACTTAGAAATGTCTTCAATTTCTACTTCATCTTTTGATTATAAGAGTACTCTACCGTGCACCAGAGCGTTTTCGCCCAAATTGTGGACTAGACTAAGTTCACCCTATGAAATAAGAGCCCTCAGAGAACGATTTTTCTTTGTTGCGCTAGCTGGAACTAGTTCAAAAGAACTAGTACAATTACTCCTAATCCTTTTTGATGAAGGCTCGACACTCGCAGGTGAAAGCCTAAGAAGCCTTCTAGACCAATGAACCATTTGATCAACCACCTTTATATATAAATAAAATTAAAGACTCAAATCACCTGAGGAAATCTAGGAGCACAAGGAAATCTCTAAAAAAGTCCTATAGATACAACCAAGCAAACACATTCCAAGTATTTCTGCTCCAGGTGATTAGGACTGGACACTAATACAAGAAAGCAAATATAAGGACCTCCTGAAGGTCATTTTGGATGATGAGGGCCCAAGCATACCAACGAAGGTATCAAAAGAAGTTATATTAACATCCTGAAAATAGCCTTTGCCGGTGCAAGTACCCAAGCTTCACAAGGGAACCCTCCTGTTGGGGCCTCGAAAATCGCTACCACAACATTAGGGATAACCACTTGGTTCGGACCTTGAAACAACTCCTTTTCCATTTGGGATAGTGGCTCCAACTGGTTCAATTAGATCCCGTTACCTTCTCCTAATCGCTATCAACTTTAAATATATATCTAATTGCTAGTAGCTAGGGCCATCAGATCAAATCTTCAAGTTGATCAGGTAAGAAGAATGATCCTTAAGTTGGTTTTGTGGAGCAACCAATCCAATCTAAAGTTTTTCCTCAAAATAGGACTTCTAGAAATGTAGAATTAATCTAAATGCAAACTAATTTTAAAATGCAAGAAAAATGAACTAAATCCTAATCCTATCTCAATTAGCCAGATATAGATCTAACCTAATTGAAAGCAAGATATTTAAACGATTTGGGATTTAAATATGTTGATCTTATAATGAATATCGAGCTAATGAAATAGTTCAATTAACTGAGATTATGAATACCAAAACATATTCTATTCAAAGACCTCTTAATTGAAATAATCAACTGATAATATTTAGGAAGTACTTCACAAAATGATATTGATTGTTAAACCAATAATTCTAATAATTAAACAAGAATACGAGGAAATAGCTCACATCATATTTCTATTTGTTAAATTGATATTAAAAGACATATTTATGAGTAAATAGTTATTCAGAAATTAGAATTCAACACATAAGAGCAGAGATAAATAATAACATATGATTGAGACAAATTACTCATACCAAAAGTAGTGCACAAATATGAATAAAATAACACATTCCTCCCATTATAAAATGAAACTAGCATTTAAAACAATAGTATTAAAAATACCAATTTATTAAATGCATTGCTCTGGCTTTGGTCTCCAATAGCCTTTTACAATGCTTGAAATTCTGTTTTTAAAAGTAGAGCTGTAATAGTATGAACTCTACCCATCAAAACATAATTTAGAGTATAAAAGAAAAATCCTCAATAATCCTTCAGATCTGAGTTTTCTCCTCTAACCGACAACTATAAATCCTTTATACAATAGTGCCTTCAAGAATTCGTGAATTGCAAAGAAGATTAGAAATACCAGGTAATAAGAAATCTGAAAAGATAAATTCACTATTTATTTATGAACAAAGTAGAGGCACAAAGATAGAAATACCAAATGCATGTTGCTTAGCTTATAAAAGAAATAGCAGCAGTTTAGTCTTTCTCACAAAGATGATTACAAGAGTATAGTAGTGCAAATTCTCAAAATTCTTTATGAAAATACCTAAAACAATGTTCCAATCATTCTATTGAGAAAAGGATGAAAGTACAATAGTGCGAGCTTTCATAAGCCTTCTTCATACAATTCTGGACCTTTATTTCATACAAAAAGTAAGCTTAAATATAAGAAAACAACTGAATCTATTGTGCAAAGTGTTGAGGGCATTTAAACAGATCCCTTCAATATGCTTAAAGAAAAACAATTTTTTGGTTGCAATGTTGTTGGGCGTAATAAACAACCTAACATTTAATTGTCAATTCAGGAGTTCGTAAAATTAGAGGCATAGCACTGGAAATGCCAAAGAAAGACTCTAGCAACCTGCAAAACAAAACCTAATTTGTCGTGAAAACAACAATAATTATCCATTCCAATCCTGTAATCAAACGTATTCATTAAAAATGAAACACTAATCTTTCAAAATCATTAACAACTTTCTAAGTCCTAGAAAATAGTGCATACATTCTCAATTCAATTCCTACACTAGATTTGATAATTTCATTAAAAGAAAAAGAACTTGATCAATATGGATACTGGCTACTTCACTCATTAACTTATCAAGCAAACTGAGATTCAACTTAGGTAAATAATTAAAAGCATAAAAAAAACACATGTCTCAATCCAAACAATTGCACAACGGTGCTTAAAGGAGTGACACAAGACATCAAAACATTCATGCACAATCTTAATTCTCATTCTTTAGTTATTATAATTACTGCACTGCTCACGCTTTTCATTCTTATAGTACTCACGCTGATTTATAAAGTGGCCAACTAGATTTGCTAATCAAATGTATAGCTTGCATGATAAAAAGAATCTTACTTTTTCCAATCTTCTCAAATAAAGAAAAGTATCCCAAGAAAAATATATAAAACTGTGTTTGAAGGGAAGAGAATTTGCAAGAGGGAACAAACACACATTACATAATGATTTGTGGAAAATAAACATGAAAATCGGGTTTTGAAGTAGTAATGGAAAAACAATAAATCAACTCTTGACAAACCCTTCTCACACCAGTTCATTTGAAACACCAGAGAAACTTGTTCCACCCATGTATATATAGACCAAGTGCATTCATTGTCTAGTCATGCTATATTCAAAAGAAACTTATAAAATCTTCAACCACTAGGTTGTGCAAGCACTTGCCCCTGATTTGGCTCTGTCTTAAAAGAAATAAAATGATAGCAGTGAACAAGCTTGTGATAAAAAGAATACAAAAATTTGAATCTCGCATTTATGTATTATGATAAAAATTATATTGTTGCAGATCTTCTTTGAGGTCATTTCACTTATGTTCTAAGTTGAAAAATATGTGCAAATGAACAAGACATACTTTGTATTTATTTCCAAGGAAAACCAAATATTTCAGGGGAAAATCTTGTTAAATACAAATATAAATTTTTTTAATGCATTCAAACTGAAGTCACCAATGCCCAATGAATGATTATTGCATCAAAGATATACAATTCATCACGCTATACATAATAAATGACAACTAATCATGGTATATCCTGCACAACCATATTATGCAAATATGGAACAAAGTTTCATATGAAAGAACTTGTCATGGACCAATATCAAACCTTGGTTTTCCAAAGAGTCTCTCAAACACATTGTTACCAAATGGAAAGTTGCTGTAACCAAATCCTAAGGAATAGATTAATGCTTTCAAAGATCAATATGTGCATAATGAAAATAAAATAACCGTAACAATGTAATATCTTAAACATACCCAACAACTCCTTTCCAGATCTGGATTCTAAAAGACTCCAAACTTCACATAGATTGTATTTAAAAAACATAGCTTTTGGAAACAAATGAAAGGATACAATGCAAGCTATACAAAAATACAAAACTTAAGCAATGATCATACACCACAATAAGATATTTCTCAAGAATCAAACTATGCAATGCTAACTAATTAGAGGGTAACGAGCTGGATTGGTTGGGCCCAAACCATCCAACTCATTCCCTTATTAAAGAGAACTTAAATTATAGAGTAATGCAAATCATTAATAGAATTGAACAAGGATGGAAAGGGAACCTAAAAGTGATGTCTCTTAATAAAAAGATCTTAGTCCTTAATATTGCGAATATTTGGAAATGATTTCGGTTCTAGATAACTTGTTATACTGGTAAAAAACCCATATGCCTATATTTCTGAGATTCTACTCCATCGTCACACAAATCGAGGTCAAACTTGGAAGTTTGGAAACTATGTGGATTTTGAGCAGATATGTTGATTTGCTTCTAGAGACCCACACGTGTGACGTGGGTGAAATCCAACTCATGGGAAGGTGTTAGAACATCATTATTAACAAAACCTTATTCGGTTTTCCCCAGAAGTGTGCCGAGATGTCAAAGCTCCAAATTGGGGGCTTTCTAGTGCAGGAATGTTGCTCTTTAGTGCAGGAACATGTCAATGAAAGATACGTGCACCTATGACTATAAAAAAGGATCCAAGATAATTTCAGATGTGCGTTTAAACTACCATATAGCATTTCCTCCATGGAAATCTTGAATGATGAAGTAGCTGAAATATACCTCCATTTTGGTGCAGGATCTCTATGGAGTGCAAGACCCGCATTAACAACATTAACAAACATCAAACCTAAGAAATGCATATAGAGAAGGTATAAAATTCAAACCAAATGTAAATCTTCGTTATTGCATCAAAAGAATATATAAGTGCAATGTAAAGGTTCATAAACTAGTAAAACAAGGGAATAAGGAAGGCATCATATGGGAAAAAAGATGCATTAGATACAATAATTCCAGGGTTTGACAAATGTTCTGAAAGTGATTTGTTATCTTCATAAACTTTGTTTGTTCCATTGGATTCTCTGAATGTTTGTCTATCTATTTGAGTTGAACTGTCGCTTATTAGCACAACTATCTCCCCCTGTCACGAACCTAAACAAGGAAAACAATAATCGATAAGTTAGAAATAAATGAGAACGATAAGTGAGTTTTATTTGAAACAAATCACTTTTGTAGGAAATCAGGAAAAATGTAGAGTCATAATAAATTTTGAGCACAACCATCATGGAGAGTAATGTGGAGTGACGTCTGTGGTAAGACAAGTTAGACTTTTACGGTCTTATTACAAATTTCTTTTAGACCAGGGGTATACTTAGAATAATCGCAATCAGTTGGATACCGGGAGTACTTCAAATAAAATCCAAAGGGTATTTCATAAAACATATATGTTTTAGAAATTTTTTGGCACTTCAACACAAATGTCCATAAACCGAGGGCTCTTAAGTCCCTAAAAGTGTTGCTTCACTACCTAAAGGAACAAGGTCAACTGATTACATCATCTCCCAGAAGTTCTCCACTAAAAATTGCTCATAAATGGTCAAAACTGGACCATACTAAAAGCTCAATGTAGAGGGTGCGATGCATATCACCTTCCCAATGTACAGGGTGCGATGCATACTATTTTCTCCCTCTATAGGGTGCGATGGTCGGGAATGGACAAATGGCAGGGACAAAAATGCGAGGTGGAAGATCATGGAATATTCCAAAAGCTTCCCCTTTGACACTTGCCACTCCATTTTCGACCAGGGATGAGTAAGAGATCATCATTCTCCAAGTGGAAGCAGGAACTATCAGAGATAAGACACTAATCAAGATCCCAGAAGATGACTCACCTCTCTGTAATCATCTATATATGGATCCCTCATCACACAGATCCAGGGGCTGGAATTTTGTATCTTATAGAGAAGTATTGTTGGTTTTTTGGTGTACATTCACAGTGTTGGGTGATCTAACTTTGCTTGGGGTGAAGAAGGGCTTCTTAGCTGGAGGATGATGCTGGGTCAGAGCACATGGTTGTAATCCTCGTGCTACTTTTCATATGCATAAAGCTATTCTTGTTTCCTTCCATATTCTTGTGTACTTGTTTTATATGCATGCATATGGTTAATACACATCTCATCCTATATTATTTATGAATTTAAATCTTTGTTTCATGCATAGTAGTATGTTGATGTGATTCCATAGGTTCTTTTGAAGCTAGACAGACAAAGAAGAAGCAGTGAAACTCTATCAAGAAGGAGAGGAAATCAGGCGCAAGACTCAGGTTGGTCTTCTTGGTTCTCCTCTCGTCTATTTTCATAAAAGGAAACAATAGTAGACTTTGATTGTTTGTTTCTAAGATATCCACCCATCTTAGTGGGAATAGCAGCATTCGAGTGGACACTATTCCTGAATAACAAGGTACAAGATCATATATGACATATATCAAACATAAACTACTTAATACATCAGGGAGTATTAAGTTAAAAGCATAAAAATTTACACAATTATGGAAAGTGAACATCAGATGTATATATTAATAAGCTAAAATGGGAAGCACACAACCTATTCCTTGATGTTAGAGACTTCCTTTTGGTGGATGTCAAAGTCCAGAGAAGGACTCTTCAAGCACTCCTTCTCCAAGTTAGAATGGGTGGCATTTCGGCATAATATCAATATAGGAATGCAGGCAATCAATGACCAACCATTTGGGGATGGAAGCGAGGTTATTTATAGGAAGGGAGAGGGCGTTAGGGATCCACAAAATAGGGAGGAAGGTAAAAATATCAAGGGGAAGTCCCATAATGATAAGATCAATATTTCCAAATGGGACAGCTCGACCATATCTATAACAACCAATATCTAGCTCGTTGTTCTTGAAGTTTCTAGCATACAAAGCTTCTCCCCCATTTTTGGAAAACCTTCCAGAAGAAGTTCAGCCTAGGTTTTCATATCAAAACCCCCACTGGTAGTGCTAGTGTAAAGCAGTGGAACCTACCATCAACACGGGTAGGCAGTGGAGCAAAGAGAATTGACCCTAAAAATTAGGGTTTTAGCTAACCTTCATAATTGACTCTGCGCAGTTTTCCTTTGGTTTTGCAGGGACGTTTTTGTCTATGTATCATGATGGATATACTTCTGTTGAAGCCCTGAAAATCGGGTCGACAACAAGGGGGATACCCACCTGGTCTAGACCTTGGTTGGCAGCTCCTTATTCGTTTGGTATAGCGGGTCCGACTGGGGATAATGGGACCAGTTTCCCAATCTAAGGGTGTGTGTGTGTGTAGAGTTGGATAATGCTGATCTAAGAGTAGTTTAAAGCTAATTTAATTCATATTCTTAAACTAACTCTATGCTATTGTAATCTAATGAGAAACAACACATGTATTCTACGCTAACCCGGGATATATATCTTCTATTATGCGATCTAAAGAGATTTCAAACAATAACTGGTAATAAAGATCATTCAGCTATCATAAGAATAGAAATCAATTAAGATAAACCACTTTTCATAAGAAGTTAGGCAAAATAATTGTGAACACCATATCGCATAATAAGCTATTCATATGTCAGACATAAACAAATGACTCCACCGTACAGAAGTGCCAAATGGTAACCCATACATTCATGCAATAACATATAAACAACTGAAAACTGTAAATCACTTAAAGAATATAAGTAGACATTGCCAAGAGATAAAAGTACCATTTATGACTGATCCTACTCACAAACTTCAAGAAAAAACGATCTATCTCTACTTGTTCTAACATCTACTAAGAGTACAAAAGTGCAACATCAGTAGCAGACATCAAATGCAAATGCAAATAAATCTCGATCCATCCATTCATCAAAACCTCCTCTGAGGGTGCAGAAGTGCATGTTCCGAGGACAAGTTTTTGAAAAATCTCTGGACCCTTCTCTAAATGCACGAGAAGGGTTTAAATACTGCTAACTAATTAACTTAATTACATAAATTTAGGATACGGTTTTTTAAATGACCGCCCTTCTGATAAAGAAAAACTATTTCTAAAAATTGAAGCTAATTCTAAACTATTTTTGTATTTGCTTCTTTAGTGCTGCAAGCACGCAACATTCGCCATGGGAAGAGTCGGCTGGTTGCCTTCCGTTTTCGTTTGAACTATGAAAATAGAAATAACAAGCGCTGGCACCCCTTTCTGGTAAACTAAAAGATATTTTCAAGAATCTTCCTCTTTCTGGGTGTATTCACTGCGTGTATACTTGGTAAAGGCCCAAATTTCTCTTAAAGTTATTCTGCTTTTGCTATTTTGATTTCCGGCCTTGCGAATGACTAAAAAAGTTGGAGACTTAACTCTCTGAACGATTTTCTGCATTGAAAACTACCTACGTTCTTCATTCCGAGCTTTTCTGGTGCGTAAGCTTCAAGGTTTTTTGTAAACATGCTGCTTTTGTGCGTCTTTGACTCTGAGCCTTAGGTGGCCTATTGACATCAGCATCTGTTGAGTAATACTCTGGAATTTGTGGCCCTGTTGCATGCGGCATCCGTCTCTGGAGGGATTTATTCTCTGTTCTCGGAGCATTGACGCTTTCCCATTTTCCTTAGATGTCTCCTGCACATTGCTTCATGTTATTTCTTGTCTTACAGTTTATGCAAAGGAAAAGAGTAATGGTAATAAAGGTTGACATGAAAGCTTTAGGCTCTTATCAATGCATAATCATGATATCTATAGCGAACTGACTCTTCAAAAAACATGAGACTGTCCATCCTGAATATTTTGGTGTACAATTATTGATTTCTTTTAAGGTGCGTGCCCAATTTTGGTTAACGGACAGCTTTCCATTGAATACTGCGACGCGGAAAATTTGCGATGGGCGATTTCTGCGACTCACATCGCAACATCGCGGGTCGCATCGTTAAGATGTGTTATTGCAGAAATTATGATCGTGAATTTTCATAAATCGCATTTATCGCAGATCGCATTATCACAGATCGTAGCATCGCAGATCGCATCATCGTAGATTGCAGCATCACAGATTTAGTCGTTCAGTCATTGTGTGCTACTTATGCGATGTTGCGATATGCGACGTCGCATATCGGCTGTCAGAGATTTCTTAAGTTTTTTCATTTAAGAGCGTTTCATAATGAATGCGATGTGATGAATTTTAGGTCGCTTCTTCGAAGTCTACTGTGCTCATAAGAAAAACGTTTCATTCTTTTGTTGCGATAAAGTTTTAAGGAGCTAAATACAAATTTTTTTATCAAATGTTTATTTGGATTTTCTATTAAGGGTCCCCATTTTCTTGGTGTTATTGCTAATATCAAACAAAGGGGGGGGTTGTTGGTGGCCACAACAATGGCGATTCACTAGGAAGAACCAGTTATCTCTAATTTTCTATTGAATTTTAACTTCCTAAACAGAAAATTTTTCATAAGTCTGAACTTTGTTATGGACAGATAAAGTACATTATGTCTTATCCTATCAATGATATTTTGTTTCAACCTTTTTCTATTCCAACCGTTCGCTTCCTCAAGCTTAGTCCTTACATTTACACCAGCCATTACTTGGTCTTTTAAAGATAAAATAAGGTCATCTCTGTGTGTTGGCTTTTTTTCTTTTTAAATATGCTCATTTTTCGTAGGTAGAGCCTCTGCTGCCAGCAGGCATCCATAGCCTCGACAAGGTTACCTGTTACCCAGCAATGATCCTTTATCCTGCTTAAGGCTATTTACAACTTTTTAGAGAAAAACCCATTTTGACACTTTTTCCTTTTTTATTCTCGAAAGAACAATGTCTTGAATTGGTGGCCAAATTATGACACGGTCATTCACTTGATTTACACTTTTGCTGAAGAAGCTGGCTCGTGATGAGACCCCTTGTCTTTTGATTGCAACAATATTAAGTCGTTGCCCTGTTTTGGTGGACAGTATTGGCAAAGTCAGCAAGTTATAATATCTGTGATCATGATAATTCGGCTCGTGATGAGACCTCTTATTCTTTGAGATATAGTGTTTTCTCCGATGGTTTCTCTGAATGCTATGATTTTCTTTAGCTGGGAGGAAACCATTGTTCTTCCTTACGAAAGCTCTAGATGACAATAATAGAGTTTGAAAATAGCAGTTTTACAAAGAATATTATTTTATTATTGATACCTTTGATTGTGCTGATATAAAACAAATTATTGCCAAAGGTTGCTTTCATCAAATTCTTTGAAGTTGAAACTAGTATCATATCTAGGCTAAAGTTAACTCTATCCGTCAATAATAAAGATTAGATTTTTCGAAAATTTTTTACTAATTGTACAAGCGAAAAAATCAAAATCTAACAGAGAATTTGGTGTCTTTTTGCGTGAACTCTTGTAGTAACCATCTACAACTGGTTTTATTTATAAGAAAGAAGAAAAAACGAAAAGCTATCCAACAAAAAATAGAAGGGTAATCTTCTATGGAAAATATATTTTCAGGATCTGTCCATTAACAGGCAAAGAATCCTTTCTACCTGCTAAATCCTACAACACAAACATTGATGGGCCTATGACTTCTACAATCTGAAAAGGACCAAGCCACATTTTCTGGAATTTTGTATGTTTGCCCTTCTCT
>APFE030014434.1:20180-35484 GCA_000404065.3 Pinus taeda | reverse complement strand
AGAGCGGCAGGGCATTAGGACAGCCCAATGGCGCATTCTCAGGGGAGGGCGTCAGAGCCCTCCCCGTCGCAAATCAATCCTCAGTAGACGGTCATCTTTGGATCTGTCGATAGGGAGATCTTAAACAAGGGGAAACGACATCAACACGAAAAAGAAGAGACAGGTAACCGGAAGGACAAAGATAGAGGCTCGCAAGACAGAGGGGACGAAACGAAAGCGAACCCAAAAGTCTCATCGACAACCTGCCAGCCAATGACCAAGGAAGGACCCAGAATAGAGCTACCGGGAGACAAGATTGACAGGCGAATCGAGTACATGAGAGATCATGCCCTTATTGGGAATTTTATAGGGTTTTGGCCGACTGAGAGAGCCTTAAATGGGTGGATAGCGGTGAAATGGAAACCTAAAGGAGATGTCACCCTGCAGTTAGGGCCAAAAGGCTTCTTCACCGCTATTTTTTTCTGTCTTGAGGACAAAATCAGGGTTCTGGAATAAGGGCCATACTTTTTTAACTCAGCTGGACTGTATCTGAGGGAATGGATACCAAGATTTAATCCGGATAAGGAAGATCTCTCATGGGCGCCGGTCTGGATCAAAATGTACTCACTTCCTGATGAGTACTGGGACAAGGACATTCTCAGAGGCATAGGAAATGGATTGGGGGAATACATCAAAGTGGCAGAAGATACCAAATCGCGCAAATTCATTTCGTATGCACGCATATGTGTCTTCATGCGCCTGAACGAAGCCCTGCCAAAATCGGTAACTCTCACCCATCGAGATGAAGAATGGATCCAGCCACTTGACTACGAACAAGTACCTTTTCAATGCAGAAAATGCCATGCTCTGGGGCATCTTTTCAGGGATTTCCCCCTGAACGCCAAAGCCAATATCTCTGATCCCTCTGAAACCCTAGCCCAGGAAGGCTTCACCAAAGTCCCTAGCCGAAGACGTGCGCAGAAGAAACCCTCAAATGGGTCCAAACCCCCGCAAAATAACCCTCATGGCCCTGCATCTAAGAACAGCTTCGACATTCTTGCTCAGATCTCCGATGAGCAACCCTCAATCATCGAGACCAACCCAGATCCACATGCTTCCTCATCCCATCCCCCCCCCCCCCCTTTCAATCTCATCCCCCCATCATCACTTCAGCTACCCTAAGCAAAAGTCAAAAAGAAACAGAAGAGAAACCCAAGGCTATGGAAGTCGAAGGAAAGGTAGACCTCCCCCAGGGCTCAAAGATCTACACAGAAGGAAGCAACCAAATGCAACTGATGGAAGAAGACCCAGAAAGCATAGATCTGAATGGTCTAGATATCCTGGAATTAGAACTTGAATGTAAACAGAAGGCATATGATTCTATACCCGAGAATCAACTCAACAAGCTGGAAGTGGTCATCTCGAGGGCCTATCATCAGCACCAACTGGGGATTCAACCGGGAAGTCATTGGGATGGTAGCCTACCCCCAAAAGATACTAAAAAGAGAGGAAGAAGAACAGATCTTCAGCGAACGATCGAGATTGGGAAACTCCTGGTAGATTCAGGTAGGTATGCTAAATTGACAAAGTACTATAAGCCCTCGATCAATAGTTGAACCATGAAGCTCATATCATGGAACTTAAGAGGGCTCAATAGCCCTGGAAAACTCAGAATGTTAAAAAACATGATTAAATTGGAAAAGCCACAAATGTGCTTTCTCCAGGAAACCAAGTGCAACAGTTCTACCCTAGAAAGTATTCTCTCCAAAGCCTGGCCAGGCTGCCGCTCAGTCGCAGTTGACGCTTCGGGAGCTTCTGGAGGGCTTGCTATAGCTTGGAATACTCAGGCAGTAAATCTCACAGATTTTCATGCCTCCCATCACCTCATTCAGGCAGTCTTCCACATTCTAGGCACAAATATTCATGGAAATTTATCAAATGTGTACTTCTCGCAAGATACAGGATCCAAAATAGAGCTCCTCGACACTATAGAAGCTCTGAACAGTAATCGTAGGTACCCGCTATGGATTATCAGAGGAGATTTCAACATGATAACCAAGATAGAGGAGAAGTTAGGAGGAAGAAGCAGAATGGATCAAGAAGGGGCTCGCTTCAAGGACTTCATCCAGACTGCCTCTCTCATAGATCTATCGTTCTGTAACGGTACCTTCTTCTGGAGCAATCACAGAGCTGGAAAACATCAAATTGCTTCCAAACTGGACCGTTTCCTCATCTCAGACAACACAGTTCATCTTGGAGGAGATATTTCAGCTGCAATCCTTGCGCACATAGGGTCGGATCATTGGCCGATCGCTCTCCAATGGCAAAGACCAGGTGACTTAACAAAAATACCCTTCCGCTTTGAGGGGTTTTGGCTCTCGCACCCAACTTTCAAGGACTATGTTAAGACCACTTGGGCATCCTTCATCCCTCCAGAAGGGTCAAAAATGTACCAGTTTCAACAAAAGCTAAGATTTCTTAAAAATCACCTAAAGAGATGGAATAGGGAGACCTTCGGCAACATTTTTAAGGCTTAACAAGATTTGAATCAGGAACTTGTGGATATCCATCAAAAGATAATCACACAGGGGCACACGGAGGCAATTATGGAACAGGAAAGAAGCATTCACAGCCAGCTCAAGGAAAGGCGAAAACAGGAGGAAATATACTGGAAGCAAAAATCCCGAGTCAGGTGGCTGAAGGAGGGAGAACGTAACACCAAATTCTTCCACAGAACCACGGTGCAGAGAAGAATGCATAATGGTATACCTTTCATCCAGAATCAAGAGGGGGTAAAAGTAGAGAGGCATGAGGAAATTGAGGAGGTCCTCCTCAATCACTTCCAGCAGGTCCACAAAGAGCCTAGAGGAGATCGATAACAAGCTATTGGGAAAATAATCACCAATGTGCCAAAGCTCATCACGGAGGAACATAATGAGCTCCTCCTTCGCCCGATTCAGCCCCAGGAAGTGGATGAGGCGATGTCCCAGCTTAAAGAAGGAAAATCCCCTGGCCCAGATGGATTTACCACCACATTCTTTCACACCTTCTCGGACTTGATAAAGCAGGAGGTCTGGCAGATTGTGGAAGAATCAAGAGCTCTTCGTTGGCTACTCCCCTCCCTCAACTCCACCTTCATCACCCTCATCCCTAAAGAGGTGGATTCCATCACCCCTGACAAATTGAGGCCGATTTCTCTATGCAATGTCATCTACAAAGTCATATCTAAAGTTATGCCAAATAGATTAAAGCCCCACTTGCCATTGCTCATCTCACCAGAGCAGTCGGGGTACGTGGAAGGGAGACAGATAATGGATGGCATCCTCCTCACACACGAAATAATACACTCCCTCAAGCATTCAAAGTAAGTAGGTATGCTTCTCAAACTGGATCTCTCTAAAGCATTTGATAAGCTCAGCTAGGCATACATTCAACAAATGTTAAAAGCCTTCGGATTTTGTTCCATGTGGATTCGTTGGATCATGAGTTTAATCACCTCCACTCACTTCTCCATTTTAGTTAACGGCATTCCCTCACACCCCTTCAAACCTTCTCATGGCATAAGGCAGGGAGACCCCCTTTCCCCCTTCCTCTTTGTTCTTATGGCTGAGGGTCTAGGTCGTCACATTAAACACGCTCTCATTTCCCACAAGCTCAAAGGCCTCTCTGTTCACAACACCCCTGCCTCCTCTCATCAGCAGTTCGTTGATGAAACCATGTTGTTTGGATACCCCTCTGTCCAGGAAGCCTCTTGCATCAAATCCCTTCTCAATGACTTCTCTAAAGCGTCACGTACCAATGTCAACTGCTCCAAATCGCATATTTTATTCTTTCACACTCCTCCTTCTGTCAAATCTGCGGTCACGCGCATTCTGGGTTTTCCCTCTGCATCCCTCCCCTCTAAATACCTCGAATCTCCCCTCACTGCTTCAGCCATAAAGCATTCAGCTTGGCGCACTCTTATAGAGAAGCTTGATTCTCGTCTTAACCTATGGACACATAGATCTCTAAACTTAGCCAGTCGCGTCATGCTCATCAAGTCTGTCCTTCAGGCCATGCCTCTTTACCTTTTTTCAATCATTGCTGCACCGAAATGGGTTCTAAAAAGAGTCAGGAATATTCAACATGACTTTCTATGGGGCAGCTCAGCAACTAATCGAAAATGGGCACTGGTTAAGTGGACCACTATCTGCATACCCAAAGATAAGGGAGGCATCGGGCTGAGGGACCCAGAACATAGCAATTCTATTATGAATGCCAAAATTTGGTGGCAATGGGTCACAAGTCCAGAAAAACCCTGGGTCAAAATCTGGACGGCCAAATATGCCAACAACAGACCTCAGGAAGAGCTCATCAAATTCACTCCCACGGCCAAGGGGTTGCTAATCTGGAATGCGGCCAAACAACACTTTCAATTAATCCAACAGCACAGCTTCTGGGAGGTACGAAATGGTCAGACGGCAAGATTCTGGACAGATTCATGGAACCAGATGCCCAAACTCACTAATTTTCTTCATCCATCTCTGATTCCCACCAGGTAGGAGCAGCAGCAGGAAAAAATTTGCCAATTTTGGAGGCAGGAGGCAGAGCATGGATTCAGGAAATGGAGACAGAATAATCAAATACTCAACAACCCAATTCCATAGGAGACTGAGGAGTTGGAGAAGGAGTTAAGAAAAAGAAGTATTAGGCATGATGAAGGCAATGACATCCTTCGATGGGGTTACCAACCCAAAGGATCCTTCACCACCTCCGAAGCTTACAAACTAGTTTGCAACTTCACCACTCCCTCAAATCCAATATGGAGTAAAATCTGGGGGCAGGGACCCTGGCCCAAAATCTCCCACTTCCTCTGGCTGGTGGGGCACAAAAGAATCCTCACTTGGGATAAGCTAAGGAGCAGAAAATTTCATGGTCCCTCCATCTGTCACAACTGCAATCAAAGTGAAGAAACTCTCCAACACCTCCTGGATACTTGCCCACTAGCCAATCAGCTATGGGAAAAGGTAAGGTTCAGATGCCAAAAACGATGCAGAATGGAGAATGACATTATCAACTCTATAAGACACTGGCCACAACACCCTTATAAAAGTGAGCTTCTCAACCATCTATGGAACATCATCCCAGGGATTGTCTTATGGAGCATTTGGAAGGAAAGGATCAAACGTATCTTCAAAAACCAGTGCTCTCTCATTGAGGACATATGGAACAGGTTATGTGGGAATCTCAAAGAAATGATGATGTTACGTCCCTGGACAAAGGAGGATCTCCCCTCCACAGATAATGAAAAAAGCATTCTTGATAACTGGCAACTGCATCTGCCTCAAGAACGTCCCAAGCATGATCCCTCTAAAAGCAGCAACAAGGACAAAAGCCTCTGGATCACCCCCCCTAAGCACTCATACAAGATCAACTTTGATGAGGCCTCCAAAGGCAATCCTGGAGTGGCTGGCTTTGGAGGCATTCTGAGAAATCACGTTCGCATTCCTTTGCAGGTCTACTTTGGCAACATTGGATGGGATACCAACAACTCAGCAGAGCTAAAGGGGCTTTGGCAAGGTCTCCTACTCGTGGGGAAGCTCTGCCTTCAACCCCTGATTGTTGAAGGTGACTCCCAGATCCTGATAAACATGGCTACGCGAATACAGAATGGCTCACAAGCTAGGAAAGTCGCATACAGTTGGAGGCTCGAAGCAAGGTTGAATGCCATTGAACAAGAATTGCGCAAGAACAGGGCCATCTCCTTCAATCACATAAGAAGAGAAGGCAACAAGGTAGTTGACCTCCTGGCCAACATAGGGGTAGAAAATGAACAGTCCCTCCTATCAGGCAACACGGCGATCATTTCAAATAATCTCTAGGTCCAGGAATGCGAAAGCCTGATCCAAGGCGATGCAGTTGTCCCGGATGCGGGTGACACGTCTGAAGTTAATGAGGAGCCACATGCTGGACATGGGCAGCCTCAAGAGTAATGCAGGCAATCAATGCCCGATCGCCGCCAAGGAATATATGGTGGGGTTCAACTTGGAAACTCATTCAATGCACCATTCTCGCCGTAGGCTCGACTACAACAAGCAGTTATGGCGATCGAGGTTCGAGGTAGAGTTACAGTGTTTAATAAAGGTGATGGGGAGGCTCAGATCATGCTGGTTCATGCACAGCATTCGGCCTTTGTCGCTCCGGCTCCTGCTTGGTGATCCGCTCTTAGGGAGACCACACCTACCTTCCCTCTTCTCGTTGGTTGTAGATCTGAGGGGCGAGGGGATTGCGAACTGGAGTCCTTCCTCAATTCCGCCACCACCTCATTTCCGCCTCCCTATCCCGCTCGGCTCCTTATCCTTGGCTCTGCTGCAAGTATGGTTAGGCCATGACAGCGCTTGCTTAGCCATCGAGGCTCGGCTCGGGGAGGGTCCTCTCGGCCTCCTGCTCAAGAACCCCACCCCCATCGCTGTCGATGCTGCTGCCATAGCTTCTCTGACACCACACCTATCCAAGCCAGCTAATTCATGGACTCTCGCAGCCCAGACCCTTCAGCTCCTTCGCCGGCCTTTGGCTCAGCTATTTTCACCTTCAGCAGCTCGTTGGACAGACCCCGCATCAATTCTCATGTGTCGGTACTTTTCCTGGAGGAAACGCCACCCGAAAGTGAGGAGCTCCGCGGCAAAAAGACGCACCAGGACGAGGGATCAGAATTTGTCGAAGTTGTGCCAGGAATGGTTGCAAAACAAGCTCCAAATCTGCAGGAGGCGTCAACTTCCAAAGTGGGCGACGTCAGCTTGGGTTCCCATCCTGCTGCAGAGGAAGCTGAAGGATTTGGATGGTGCCCGGTGGTCGAAGAGGAACCGGAGGAGTAGCTGGCCCTCCGCTCAGCTTCACCCTCTCCAGCATCCCTCAAGTTTTGTTTTGGCTTTCAGTTCATGTCATATAATCTCAATGCTTTTCTGGTCTTGGTTTATGCTGCCCCTGCATGGGATAATTCTGTTGGTAGTCTGCTGCCCCTGCGAGGGTTATTCCTTTTGACTAGTCTTGTTTTGTGTTGCCCCTGCGTGGGATAATTCGGTTGGTAGTCTGCTGCCCCTGCGAGGGTTTTTCATTTTGCTTTGGATTCTCCTTTTTTAGAGTTACAGTACCCCTACGTGGGTTGTTTTCTGGTCAGAATCAGGATGTTGTGTGCAAGTATGGCGCCCCTGCGAGGGCTGCCCCTATTAGGATCTCTCTCAATTCAGAACGCCAAGGCTTAGCCTCAGGCGAAGAAACTATATGACTATAATGTATTGCCTATTACTATAAATAATAGATTAGTTTTTTTAGCGAGAAAAAAAAATGAACCCAAGTGATTAATATTAGAACCCAAGGGATTATAAACCCAAGGGAGAAATATCAAACCCAAGGGATTAATGTTATAAACCTTAGGTATATGAACCCTAACATAAATACTATAAACCCTAAAATAAACATGGTTGACCATGCTTTACCATGGTTTTTTCATATTGAAATAATATTTGTCACAATGTGGCATTGGACCATGGTTGTGCATGGTTAACCATCACTATACCCTATAACTAATATTATAAGCCTTCTAAATAATATTATACCCTAGGAATATCAACCCTTAGATTGATAAACCTAAGAAATTGGTATTATGAACTCAATGGATTAATTCTGAAACCCCAAGGTATTATAAATCAAAAGGAATAATATTAAACCCAAGGGATTAATATTATAAACCCAAGGCATATAAATCCTAAGATAAATATTATAAACCCAAGGGAATAATTAATCCAAGTGATTAATGATGAAAACCCAAGGCATTATAAACCTAAGGGAATAATATTAAACCCAATGGATAAATATGATAAACTCAAAGCATATAAATCCTAAGAAAAAATTTATAAACCCTAAAATAAACATGGTTGACCATGGTTTATTTTCATATTGAGTCAATCTTTGTAAGAATCCGACGTTCGAAGAAGGTTGATCATGACTAATTTTCATAATGAGTCAATCCTTCTCATAATGCGACATTGAACCATGTTTGAACATGATTGCTTTTAATGTTGAGACAAGCTTTTTCACAATGCAATATTGGATCATGGTTGACCATGGTTGATTTTCATATTGAAACAATCTTTATCATAATGCGACATTGGGCCATGGTTGACCATGGTTTATAAACCCAAGGTGTATAAACCCTAAGATAAATATTATAAACCCTAAAATAAACATGGTTTACCATGGTTGATTTTCATATTGACAATGTTTTTGTGACAATGGGACGTTGGACCATGGTTGACCATGGTTATAAACCCAAGTTATATAAACCCTAAGATCAATATTATAAACCTTAAAATAAACTTGGTTGACCATGGTTGTTCATGATTAATTTTCATATTAACAAAATCTTTGTGACAATGCAATGTTGGACTATGGTTTACCATGATTGATTTTCATATTGATACAACCTTTCTCAAAATACGACCTTGGACAATGCTTGGGCATTGTTGATTTTCATATTAGACCATGGTTGACCATGGATAACCATGTTGCCATAATGTGATGTTGGACCAAGTGATAATCTTTGTCATAATGTGACCATGGTTATTGGCAATGGTTGAACATGGTTGACGATGGTTGATTTTCATACTGAAACAATCTTTGTTAGAATCTGACGTTGGAACATGGTTGACCATGGATAGCTATGGTTGTCATAATGCGACGTTAGACCAAGAGACAATCTTTGTCACAATGTGACCATGGTTATTCACCATGGTTGACCATGGTCAATTTTCATATTGAGACATTCACAACCACATTAATATATTAATGTGGTTGATATAGCCGAAGGCTTTATTTATATCTTCCAGTGATAAATAGATAATAATAAAAATAATAATACAAAAAAACTATTGCAATACAATTTTATTTATTATTATTTAATTTTCATGTAACATCAATTAACTATTTAATAATAATACCAATAATATTAATATTGATTAATATTAATATTATTAATTAATATTATAAACCCACGGGATAAAATTAAGATTATAAACCAATAAATATAAACTCAAGGGATTATAAACACAAGGGAATAATATTAAACCCAAGTGATAAATATTATAAACCCAATGCATATTAAACCTAAGGGATTAATAAACCCAAGGTTTTAATATTACTACCTAGGGTTTATAATCTCTATGGTTTAATATTATTCTCTAGTGTTTATATACCTTGGGTTTATAATATTAGTCCCTAGGGTTTAATATTATTCCCTTAGGTTTATAACCCCTTGGGTTTTTAGTATCAATACCTTGGGTTAATATTATTCCCTTGGGTTTTAGTATAATACCCTAGGAATATGAGCCCTTAGATTAATAAACCCTAGGGATTGATATTATAAACCCAACGGACTAATACTAAAACCCTAAGGGACTATGAACCCATTGGAATAATATTAAACTAAAGGAATTACTATTATAAACCCATGGTATATAAACCCTAAGATAAATATTATAAACCTTAAAATATGCATGGTTGACCATGGTCAATTTTGATATTGAGACAATCAATGTCACAATGCGTCTTTGGACCATAGTTGACCACAATTTATTTTCATATCAAGACAATATTTGTCACAATGCGATAATGGAGCATGGATGACCATGATTTATTTCTATATTGAAACAATATTTATCACAATGCGACATTGGATCATGGTTGACCATGATTGATTTTAAAAAACATGGTTGACCTTTATTGACCATGATATTATAAACCCAAAGAAATAATAAAGGAAAACGATTAATACTAAAAGCCTAAGAAATTATAAATCCAAGGAAATAAATTAAACCCAAGGGAATAATATTAAACCTTACATTAATAAACCCAAGGAATGTGAACCCATTAGATTAATAAACCCAGGGGGTCAATATGATAGATTGAAGGGCATAATAAACTCAAAGGATTAATGTAAAACCCTAAGGGATTATGAACGCAAGGGAATAATATTAAACTCAAGGGAGTAATATTATAAACCCAAGGTATATAAATCATAAGATAAATACTATAAACCCTAAAATAAATAATTTTGACCATAATTGACCATGTTTGATTTTCATATTGAGATAATACTCGTAAAAATGTGACGTTGGGCCATGGTTGTCCATGGTTGACTAAGATTAATTTTCATATCGACACATTCTTTAACACAATGCGACATTGGACCATGGTTGACCAAGGTTGATTTTCATATTGAGACAATCTTTGTCACAATGCAACATTGGACTATGGTTTCTGATGGCGGTCTGGGTATAGGCAGGAGTGTTAATCTCCCAAACTATGAGATTATATCTTCTACATTTGGTTGCCGGTGTGAATGTTGGTTCAATGGACTCTCTGGCATCCAACGATAACTTTAGAGCTTCCACTAAGTTAGTAGCTCCTCCAAAGTCACAGAGTTCCGCTAAACTTCCACTAGTCCAGACCTAATGGTAATATAAACCACAACTTAATGAAATTTGAAATCTGCCTTCTAAAACCCGTCAGCGCTTCTTCACCGTTGATCTATTCAAGATCCAACGATCAACAATATTCCCCTACCTCAAAGCTACTCCATGCGTATCAGCCATTGATCTTGCTCCACCAAATCTAACAACTTTTACGCATATCGGCCCTCTAACTTGCACACTCCAAATCCACCCAAAAAACTAGTTTCTCTCTCTCTCCTCGCTGCTACGTGTCACGTTTTGTATGGAATCGGAGCCAAACAGAAAAATACCGCTTACGGCCTTTCTTCCACCCGATATCCACTTGTGGTTTCTCCAACCCACCTCGGCTCGTTAACTTTTGCGCTCGAACACAATTGATTTGTCTCAGCCAAGATCTAACGGTCCAAAACAAATATTCATGCACTGTGTCCTTGGGTTTTCTATGTTAAATATTGACTGTCCACTCCACACACTTAGATTTCATGAGAACCACAGTTAAGGAACACACATAATTTAACATAGTTAACACAATTTCATTCAATCTCACAGAACACCAATTTGACTACGAATTTCAAAATAGCACAAAGATTTGGAAAGAGATTATCCTTCGAGATTTGAAAGAGATATTCTCATTCACATACACAGAAGCTAAATTTTCCTACTGTACTAGATTCTCTCCAAGAAAGCGAAATTTCTTCAACAGTCAAAATCCCTTTACAATAGTACTGGTTCATCCTAACAACCAGATCCTAATTCTAAGGCCAAAATTTATTAACCCTATCTGTCCTGTGGGGCATTCTCCTCGAGAATTTCCACCACAACTAACTAAGTAAAACTTATTACATCATGATCAAATCCTATATTCTAGCTCTATGCTTAACTAGAAAAACATAAAATTTGATGGCTAAAGGATATCACTCCTTTGCTTGTAATTTTTTTTGTATTTTTGGAATAATTCTTCGAATTTGTCTTCAAGCCTTATGATCCTGTATTAGACTCCTGAGGACAAAATTCTTCATGGGCTCCTGTCCATGAGCTCTTCTACAAAACTCCCCAATTTATGTAGCATGTTTTCTATTACCCAAGCAGCTTCCATTTGACCAAATACTGGAAGTACTCTTGTCCTCTGCTTTTCTTGAACACTTTCTTGTCTAAAATCCTTTCTGGCTGTAATTCCTTTGCTCTAGGTAACTGTTTTACCCAGTCAATTTCCTATGTCTCTTGGTCTTCTTCTGTATCATTTGTAATTTCACCTTCATACTTGTACAAATCAGCAACATTGAAAATTGGATATATTCCAATATCAAGGGGTAATTCAATTTCATATGCATTTGCAGAAAATTTCCTTAATACTTTGCATGGTCCAATTTTCTTGAACATCAATTTGTTATACTCCCTCTTTGGAAATCTTTCCTTCCTTATGTGTGCTAAAACCAAATCTCCAACTTCAAAGTTCACTTCTCTTCTTCTCATGCCTGCTCTATTTTTGTACTTGATGTTGCTATCCTGTAGCTGTTGTTTCACCTATTCATGTATCGCTTGTATTTTTGAAGCAAAATCTTCTCCCTCTGCACTTCTCATCTCATCTTTTCCCAAGTTTCTTAACTCAGACACTCCTCTTGGATGCATTCCATAAACTATATGGAATAGAATTTTCCCTGTACTCCTGCTAGGTGAGTCAATATATGCATATTCATCTTGTGCCAATACTTGATCCCATTGCTTTGGATTTTCTCCAGTAAGACTCCTTAAAATATTACCCAAACTTTTGTTCACAACTTCAGTCCGTCCATCAGTCTGTGGATGATAAGTAGAACTGAAACTCAGTTTAGTTCCCAACATTTTACATAGTGTCCTCTAGAAATGTCCAACAAATTTGGAATACCTGTCTGAGGCAATACTCTTAGGCAACCCATGCAATCTTACAATCTCCTTGAAAAACAAATTAGCAATGTGAGTAGCATCACTAGTTTTATAACATGGAATAAAATGTGCCATTTTTGAAAATCTGTCCACTACAATAAAAAAATGAATCCTCTTTGAGTCTTTGGTAAGCCCAAAACAAAATTCATACTTACCATATCCCAAGGCCTATATGGAATTAGTAATGGAACATACTGATCCGAATTGCATCCATTAAAATTATCAAAGTGCCAAGACTGTATCAAATCAGGGCAGACTCCGAATTTATTAACAAAGAGCTATCAAGAAGACCTTTGGACAGTGGCAATTTGCAGCCAGCAAGGAACAAGGAGGACCTCAGTCAAAGTGTGCTGACCGAGGCCCATGGAGACCGCATAGGAGGAAAAACTAGCAGTTAGGAAACCTAGATCGGGAAACAAAGGCCATTTCTTTGCATCACTGGGAAAAAACCCTCGAGAAGGAAACTGTAGGGAAAGCGCTAAGGTGAAAGGTGGGTCCTGCGCTCCAAAACTGGCAGTATATCGGAGGCATCCTTGGGTGGTAAGCGGATTTGGCAGAAAACGAGCGATTTGATTCACCGCACGACATGTGTCTCACGGATGAGAGAGAAAACCATCTCTCATCACAGGCTAATGGTCGAGCAAGTCAACCCGCGAAATGAGCAAACACCGTAGGATCTAGGGGCTCCAGATTTGATGGTAGAGATTGCGCCTGACGGAGAAATTGGATTTGACAGGGGAATTAAGAGCGGCGTATAAAAGTTTGAAGTCTGATTTCACCGCTGAGTTGGCAGATGAGTCATTGCACAGTGTAACTGAAATACCAGACCGTTGAGGAAGAGCTGGCGCAGTTCATGAGAGGACAAGTGGCCATCTCCCTGTGAGACATTGGCGATTGTGCAGAGGCAGGGAACTCCAAGTGAATGACAACAGGCGATCCGAGGGGGCGGAAGAGGAAGTGAACAGTCAAGGACAGATTGGCTTTAAGCCATGAACAGATAGGGAACAAAACATAAGCGAATAGAACGAAGAACCAGAGAAGAAAAACAGTGAAAGAAAAGGTGAAAGAGATAGTGAAGCAAGAAGTAGAAAACAGAGAGCTGAGCTGACTTAAGGCATCATCGAGCAAACAAAAGGCTTGAGAGGTTCAAGCAATCCTTGTGAGGATCCATTGGGAAAACGAGTACCACATTGGGCTCCTCCCATTAAAGACCAGAGAGGTCAAGATTTGATAAGGAAAGATTCTGTGCACTCTAGTGGCTTGGGGAATCCAAGAACCACCCTACCATGCATTATCTCTTTCAGGAGACTCAAATTGAGCTCCTCACTGTAGAAACTCTGCTTTAAAGACACAATAAAAGAAGGCCACCACTGAAAGTTGCACTGGAGATGTAGCCCTGGAGAATAGGGTGAACTCCTTATTAATTTGTTGTGTTCTTATCTTTGCTTACTGTGTTTCTCTTACTATTCTCCATTTTCTAGTGTGTATGTATTTTTCAATTTGATCAATTTGTTGCGTAAGATAACATGGACACACACTAGCAAATGAGTCTGTAATACATTCATTCAATAATTATTTAACTGGGATCACTCGAGAGTGATTTTTCAGATCAAGTGGTATCAGAGCTCTAGGTTGTTAAGGTTAGACAAGCTTGTGTTGGTTTAGTGGTTGAATGTTAACTAGATCAAATCTCATATTAGGAGAAGGAGAGTTGGTCAAAACTAATCCTGAAATTGGGAGAGTCTATCCTCGGAAGACAATGTCAGAGGAAGGTTCTATGGGGCTACACCCTCAATTCATAGATAGCTTCCTAGCCATAAAGTCCATGGTAGAAGAAATGTATAGGGACTTTAGAAAACATAAGGATGAAGATTCATTGGGCTCTAAACAAGACAAAGGAGAAGATGAATCTCATTTCCACGACCACTCAAAAGGAAAAGGGAAAGAGGAAAGCTTTCTCACACCTCCTAAAAGCCCTGAACACAAAAAGAAAGCATCTTTGATCAAACTAGATGTCAAATTTTATTTACCTATATATGATGGAGAGTTGAATGAAGAAAAGTTGGACAATTGGATTAGAAAATTTGATTTTTATTGCAGAGTGCAGAATATCGATTCAGACAAGAGTAAGATTTAGCTGGCAAGCCTGTGCCTTGGAGGCACTACCTTGGTTTGGTGGGAACGCAGGACCCAAGATGACATGAAAAGACATGGTAAGACTATCTCTGTCTGGAGTGAATTTGTTTCTGCAATCAAAAAATAGTTCTATCCATTGGCCTACATGCATCAAGCCATGATGAGTTGGCAAATTCTTAGACAGTTGAAAGGGAAATGGTACACTCAAGAATTTAGAAAAAGAGCATTGATTGTAGGAATTTCATTAGACTTACCTGAGACTCTATTGGAGTACATTGGTGGTCTACATAGCTACATGAGGCGCACTATCTTTATGTTTAATCCCACTAGTATAGTTGAGGTATCTATACAATCTACTCATCTAGAAGCCAGAGGAAAGAATGGAAGTCCAGAAGTTGGGGGATCATCCCAACCCACTGCAAGCAAGAATAAGGAGAAAAGAAAGCAGAAATGGAAAGAAGGGAAGGCTAACACTACACAAAAGAGAAAGGATTCATGCACTCACTATGAAAAGGATGGGCATGATGATAAGCATTGTTGGATTCTGCATCCGGAGTTGAGACCTAAGAAGTTTGAGGGCAAGAAGAAGAAGACTGTTGTAGCTATTCAAAAAGATTTGGGGTCACACTCAGGAGATGAAACAACCATTGCAACCACAGGTATAAGAGGTAAGAATTCTGAAGCATCTACTAGTAATTCTACACAATCTACTATTAATGAAGAAAATGAGAGAAAAAGACATGAGCTTTTCCATATTCGAGTTATTTCCAAACATCAAA